>JAQGBT010000203.1:0-67483 GCA_034698585.1 Disparrhopalites patrizii
AAATTTCTCCACACCCGTATCGGAGGTCCAGGGAGCATTCTGTTAACGACGATAATTCCTCTCTTGATCCCGTTCGCAGCCACGCACATGGGCCTATCGCAGTCTCCGGGGACGTCCGGACATTTTCCGCAAAATACGGATAATGTCCAATATTGTTCGATTTTAAATTTGTAGTGACACGTCCTTCTGGTGGCGGCGTCGGAGGAGCATTCACGGAAACATTCGTCATCCGTCCTAAGCCCAGTATTATTGAAGTTTACCCCTGAAACAGAGATGTTCATGGTCAGATTTTTATGGTGGGATTTTTGTTCCTGCGAGCTAACTGACTGGGGCAAAAAAAAAATGGTTGACCAACTTTCTTGGCTCACTCGCCATTGATCGGAATTGGCAAATGATTTCCAATAAAGTGTATTACCTTGAGCTTCAACGCACATTCTGGCCAGCAGATACAAAAACCCCAATGATTTCATCATAAGTGGATATCGAGCACCACAATAGCGTTGCTTCAGCATTTCCCGTTTTTACTATAGTAACGACCCGTTCCAAACAAATTCTCCTTCTCACTTTACTGATCAAACTAATACAAGGAACCGCGTTTCCTTGTAGTCTTTTGGAAGCAACAAATTCTTTTGGGAAAGAAAGACAGTTGAGACAGCGGATTTTGCAATCAAACACTAATATAAATATTCCGAATTTCGGCTAATGCTGTTCTTCGGATACTATTGTAACAATATAAAAAAGTGGTTGCTCATTCAATAGTAATAATTTTGCAATTCAGCACCAGAACCTTGGGAACTTCAAAATTTATTACGTTTTTTTTATACAAAATTAGTTGAGTATATACGATAAACCACGCTTTGGGAATTAGTGTTAATTCGCAATAAAAATTTCATCTGCTACATTGTGCATTTAGTGGATCATTTAATTTTTTTATCGAATATAGGTGGAATGTTTATAGCTTCTGTGGAAGCAGCTGCCACGTGTTTATGCCGTGATTTGTTGAAAATAATCTACGTGTAACCAGCGTGGTAGGTAAAGTGGGTTCAATTTAAGATGAGTTTTTTATTTACATCTGGTTCCGTTCACACGCTCTCAAGCATTTACATTATTTAATTAGAAGGTCATATGGAGAAATGGATTGCCATTACACATCGATCGAATCACATTAACAGATCCAATAAAAGATGTTGTTCACTTGGCCAAAACTAATTTTTTAAGGACACTTAATTTATTCGAACCGAGTTTTAGAAACACTGGGGCTGCTGTAAAAAATATACAAGATTAAATAAATAAAAATGAAAGCTTGGAAACTCCAAAGATTATAATTTTATTTTTAAAAATATTTACAAGAAAGTGGACTCAAGATCAAAAAAAAATTAAAAAAACAAAATCCTAACAAACAAATTCAATACAGCCATATAATGGTTTTGATTCCGAAATAATTATTGTTCCTTGAATACAATTTAATCATAATTGAATACAATACCATTAAATACAAAAAAATTCAGAAGAACATGATATTTTGGGTCAAACGTATAATTTTACTGCAAAAATTGATAATGCTTTAAAAAATCATGAATGCAGTTCGTACGAATCAGTAGAACCGACTTACATTTATTCTTTTTTAATTATTTTTATCTTTTATATATAGATATTTAGTTATGAATATACAGTCAGTGCCTTTGTGAGTTCTAAACTTTGTGAGTTGATTCAAGCGCGGGGTTTAGTGTCACCGCTTTGCCAGCTCAGAACATGTTTGTTGTTACAGTGGAGTCTCTATATAACAAGTCTCTTTATAATAACACCATTTTTTCCGTCCTTCGCACATGCAACATACTTATTTAATGTTCTATAAAACAACATTTCCCAGTAACAATATTTTTCGTTCTTCCCTTCAGGGTTGTTATATAGAGACTCCACTGTATAGGGAACTCGTAACACATTTATCCTATTGTGAAGGGCGGGGGAAAATATAGGTAGCTAGTGTCGCAATGAAATGTTGTAATAGAAACATTGTTATATAGTTCATAATATAATGTAAACATAATGTACGTACAAACGATAAATTTTTCACACCATAATATGAAGCCATATTTTACAATATGAAGAATGGTCTATCTTATGCTTACAACACCAAAATGTTTTGACAATCTGAGCTCCCAAGCAGGAATCATGAAAGCAGGTTTCGCGCTGCACCCCGATTATAATAATTTAAACTACCAGCATGCCCACACCGCCTATGGCGGCAGACACTCAATCGATTTAAAGATCGTGGAATTTGGAAAATCGCTGCAATGTTAGAAGGCGATATTTTTGCTGCTTACAACAAAATTGTCAATTTAATTCTGCATTAAAATGGCGCAAGGCCGCAGCGTCGCGAAGGTCGCGAAGCCTCCCGAAGCGTCCCGAAGCGTGACACGGGTTTTATACTGTAGTAAGGACAGTACATTATCGAATCACAAGTGATTTGAATGATCGAAGTCACTGGCCATCAATTTGGCCGACGTCCACCATCCGACTACCGAACTGAAATGCCAGGAGGTATTTCCCATTGGCTTGTCACAAGGCATGTCACAAGGCAATCCGGTTGTGTGTCATCAGAAATGATGTTGCGGGAGAATGACGGCGTGTGTGTGAGTACTATAGTTGACGCTATGCCGGATATCTGTTAGTGATTAGCGCCGTTCGCGAATTTAAGGTGATAGTTTCACGGCGATATAAAAACTAAATTGCAAAGTGCGATTTTACTATAATGTCATTTGAAATTACGGAAAATTAAAAGAATTAAAAGAATTTCTGGCTCCTTCATATACAAATTTCTGTTTATCCTGCAGCAATGACAAACTTCTGTCTTTGGTTTTGCTAGAATTTTGGAAAACATTTTGGATACTGAAGCTATATGTAGTTTGCCTTGAACCTTGACTTTTGAATGTTTTTTGAATTCATTTTTTGTCTTGACTTTTAAATATAAGATTTTTCTTTAACAGTGATATGTGCAACCATCTACATTTTAACTCGTTTAAAGTGGAGTCTCTATACAACAAGTCTCTTCATAACAGCATTATTTTTTCTGCCCTTCGTACATATAAACTACATATTTTATGTCCTATATACAACTTTTCCTTGTAACAATATTTCTTGTCATTCTCTTCAGTGTTGACGTGTTGTTATAGAGAGACTCCACCGACTGTATGGCGATTCTGGCACACTTTTGCCTTCAGAATTAATCCTGCATCGTGGTTTATTATAGTAGGCAAATTTCTGCACTTCAAATGCGGACTAATTTTGATGATTATCAGCAAAGTTTTGCAACTTAGAATTTATAAAGAAATCATGATTATGGTTTGTATGATGAATGAAATAAATTATAAATGTTTGGGATAAGCCATATATTAGTTTTACAACGTCCACAAATAGCTAATCCAGTTTCACAACCTCGACAAAACCTTATTTGAAGGAATCCATTCAAATGTGTCAATATTTCTTATTGAAACTCTTATGCAAAAATGTTGAACTCTCTGCTTGAAAACTCTTGTGAAAGGTTTGCCTATTGTACGCACAGTGCCAGCGAAAAGCAATCACTAAAAGTAAAATAGTGTTCAAGTACCAATGCGCAACAGCATATTCGTCAATTCAATTCAATTTATTCCCTTTCAGGTAAAGACATATGTATATATGAATAAGTTTACAGATACTACATGAGATTTAAAGTGTATGCTTCATTCTGTCGAAGCATTGTCTTATATATAGCAACAGAATATTCGTATATACACATCCAATTTCAAGAATTTATGTCATCCTGATAGCTTATGTTTTACGAAAATGTTCATGTACACGGCTAGGTTTGTACTTTCCAAATTCCTCTTTCTTCGAAGGCGTTGTATTAATCGCGATAACAGTACGGAAGAAAAAGCAGTTTATTCATTCATTCAAGGAATGTCAAGAGAATTTCCTCTGCACGGAGGATACGCTTGTGTTTAAGCGCCACTTGATGCGGAAAGTTATGCGATGGACTGAGGCATAACCAATAAATAAATGATAAAAATCCATTTTCCTCGGCCGTAGTCCGTGAGAAGGTTTCGCCTGCACGACCATTATTTCTGTCCGCTAAAGTCCACTTTTTTTGCGGTATGAAATTTCTGATTTTATTCCAACTCCCATGGCTACTGTGGAGGCCCACTATAATTCTGACCGAACCCGCCGCGGTCCAGAAATTTCGAAGTCATTCCAGCATCTTCTTGCTCTTTCAACCAAATTGCACTGCCAATATAAATTTGTGGGGCGCTGTTCAGTTTCCGTCCGTAAAAGACCAGATCCAACAAATTGTCCACGCGCCCCGCCAAGACACCTACACGTTCCTCCTAGGAAATTTTGAACGACCCGCGGAAGTTATGTTGACGTTCAGGCAGAGAATAATTACGGCGGTGACCAGAAAATTTTCCACCTGTCTCATCTCCATATTTCCAGAATTTTTCCCAATTCAAGGGAAGGAATCGAAAGGTAAGAAAACATTTTTGCCAGGAAAAGTCATCAAATGGCATCTGTCCCAAGCAAGTCTGGTGATCTTGCTGAAGAACAGGAGTTCTCATCAACTTCAATACAGCTATTACTTGGGTGCTCTCAAAGCAAGAATTATACTGATAGTAAGGCTTCACAAATTTCTGGAGCTCTGCATGCTCTGCGACAATGAAAACTCTCAACCCGTGTTCAGAACATTAAATTTCATGCAAGAATTTCATCAGGACCAAAACAATTTCATGGGCAAACCAATACTAATGGCTCCAGCTGATGCCTGTCCTACGACAACCAAGAAGTGTAAACACCAATTGCGTTTTCTCCAGCCAATATCCCGGACCGTGGCAACGCTGATGCCTGCTTTAAACTTTTCCGTGCGTAACACTAAAAAGCGGAAGCAAAATTATTATAGTCTAATGGATGAATTCGTCCTTGCGAGGCTATGGTTACTCGCTCACGTTAATTTACAAGAATCCGATTTAGGTTACCATCCAAAGTACGCTTTGTTCAAGCTCCTACCCGGGCAGCAGGTGGTCAAGATGGCATCTCTGGCCATTCATGATGGCTCCGGAGATCCCTATGGTCTCTTTTTTATTCTGGACAAATCCACGAGCATCTTCCTCTTCTGCAGTTTCTTGCTTGTCGTTTCCGCCTGGGCATTGACCTTCCGCCACAAAATGGGAATTTTTCCGGCCCTTAACATGGGAATATGGCTGATCTTACCCAGTCTTCTGCAGCAACACTTTTGGCCAAAATTCAGAAGTGGACGCGGTCGTGCCTTGACCTTGCTTCTGCCTTGGACCTTGTCATGGATGGTCCTGAGCAGCCTCTTCCAGGGAGCGGTCCTCACCTATCTTTTTGTGTATTCTCCCCCGCCGTTTCCTCAGGAATTAACGGACATCGCGAATCTGGATAGCCTGATTTACACATTCACAGAAACTAATGTTTACATTAGGAAGCAGAAAAATACTATTACAATGCCCATGGTTGGGCGACGGCTAATGATGGAATTACGTTATCTACATCCTGCGTCTCATCTGAAAGGGTCCTTGCAAATCATTTTCAAAAATCTCCGGCCTCTAGGAGACAACATGTGGAAATTTCTCCTCGCTTTCGGACAAAAATGGGAGAATAACACGGATTTCATAGCCCAACGTAATAAGCGCCTGTTCCCTAGAAGAAACCAAGAAGGTGCGTTATATTTTCTGGATATTGAAAACAACCTATTTTGGCTCAAGATCTTCGTTCCGTCCAAGCATTTCCGGGTCGTCCGGACAGGCCCGGAATTGACCATGATTTCCTCCCGGAAGTTTCCATTGATTGAGGACAATCCTTTTGGACATCGATTGGGACGGGCGCTGACCCGGTTGGTGGAGAGCGGGTATTGGGGCCTTTGGGAGGAGATCCGGAAGGTGGCAAGGCGAAAAAAGAAATTGGACAAAGATGCTAAACCCGATTTTTGTAGATTGACTCAAAAGATCTTTCAAAGGAGTTGCAGTACCGTGACGAGAAAATTTCATGCTTTGGGATTAATGGAAATGCTGAAGAAATTTAATGTGTATAGCCTTCTGTATGGCGATAGCGAATTGGTAATGACGGAGCTGGAACCGTTGAACCTGAGTGGGATGTATCATATTCTTATTTTGTGGGGAATCATGACGATGTGCGCGACCATTTCATTCGTGTGTGAATGCTGTCTTACATTAATATTGCTTCACAGTTGTAAGTTTCTCAGGTGTTTGTGTCCACCGTGTTTGCGCACGTTTCAATCAAGGCATTGGCGTAAAAGGCGCCCCGTGGGTAGTACGGACTATATATACCCTTACTTACCTTAAGAATTTTACCACCTGCAGAACGTGCTGACAACCATAGTTATATTGGTATATGCTTCTGAATCTGAAGTTGCAATGTAAAACCTATTGAAGGGGCCTTTGTCTATATCAATACGAGCAAACCAGTACATATTACAATGCTCTTCAGAGCATAAAATAAAATACACGCAAAAGCTGGAAGGATAATAAAGGTAGCTATTTGCCAATTCTCCTGGCCTAAAACTCGTGTCTGAATTTTTTTTTAAACTTCATCAGGGGATAGCCCCGCGCCAGAAAAAATGCGTAAATCTTATAGAGACCTGGGCACAGTATGTTGAACTAGGAGGGGACTATTGAGAAACTATAAAAAGTTTATGGAATATCCTTCTGCTTCACTCGAATTCCTGGGACTTCTCACCTTCCCATCGTATGTCAACGTTCAGGTTGATCCTGAAGTACCTATATGTGTATCATCAGGGTTTTTGTAAAGAAGAGGTCGGTCACAGGACGAAACGATGTAAGTTGAGAAGGAGATTTTATCATGTCACTACAGCCATTACTAGAGTCATTGCACTCGCATGAAATTCAAAGTGTATTGTGCATATTGTATACATTTGTATTCACTGATAATAGGTGTGATAAAACATAGGTTAAAAAAATGTAAAAAAAAATAATGTATAAAATGCGTCTTGCAGATAAACATTTTGTGTAATAAAAATGCGTATTTGCAGTTGTACATTCATGCATATACTCATGAGAGGTGTTCGAAGTGAAAACAGGATACGTTCATTGGAACAAATTTTACAGGAAGCCCAAAAAACTGCACAGCTACGGAACTTGTAAATTGATCCAAAGTGCTTCCATGAACATATGCATTATGTATAAAAGAGGCTCTTGTCTCACCTGAAATTTTTTTCAAATCCAGTGCAGCCCGTTTGCAATATATCGCAAATTATGACAATAATGCCGCCGACTTAGTCCGTTTTGGCAACGATATATACATACGTATATTAGCACACAAAGCAGGGGCAAAAAGCAATTTCTTTACATTTCAGCTGGATCTCTCTTTGTGATTTTCTCCGCTGTCTGTATAGCATTCAGTCGTCACTCTGTTTTTTTTCTGCCTAGCTGTTGTTTTCACTTGTTTCTCTTGTATATACAGTGAAGTCTCTATATAACAATTCTGAAGGGAAGGGTGAAAAAAATTGTTACACGGAAAAGTTGCTATAAAGAACATTAAGTATGCACCTTACATGAACGAAGGGCTGACAAAATAATGTTGTTACAGAGAAACGTTGTTACAGGGAGACTTGTTATAGAGAGACTCCACTGCATCGCTCTCTCTCTCTTCTGTCTCGCTTTTTCTCTCTCACTCTCCCACTCTCTCTTCTGTTTCGCTCATTCTCTTGTCTCGCTTTCTTTTGTCTCCTATGAATATATCCATAAAAAATCAATTATAAGGACGAATTCCAGTTTGAATCGTAAATAAATTCAACAAGGAAAACTCTATTTCTGTTGTCTCTCCTCATTTTTTTTCTCCTCACTAGAGGGCGCTTGGTTATTTGTGTCCATCTGTATATAAACCAGAACTGCGCGCAGGCTCTCAAGCTAAATGGACTTAAGCTGTTTTGGGAACGAACAGTATTTCAGGCCGGGTTTGTACTATATAGGTTAGCCTCATCCAGTACTAACTTATATGACTTGTGGGAATTCAGGGACAAAATGTCACGACCACATTGGTTTATTTGAAACAAAAAATGTATTTTCGAATTTTTGGGACTCAAGCTGTTTTGTTTCTGAAGGCTGCTTTTAATTACTTTTGCCATAAAAAGTTATTACGAGGCCCGAGTTGTAATGATGCATACGGGAGCAATTTGTAAGCTGTGCATTTTCTTATAAAAACCGTAGCAAGCTACTGCTTGCATAGCATGCCATTTTATAGCGTATTTTTCCAGGCAGTGCAAAATCCGTCTATATTCAGGGAGGATTATAACAGGGTTGCAATGACAATGAAATGACTCATCGACCTATGAATATCTAAGCGTTGATTTACTTTGCAAACTAATTAAAACGTCTTGTTTTTATATGTATATACCTATATATGAAATGAACGTACACAATATTTTAGCTGCGTAATAATACCAAGGTATGCATAGGCGCGGTTCAGCTACACTGTGAAGAAATACAACGTCATTTCTCAGTTGAAATTGAAAAGCCTAATTTTGACATATTAAGTTGAACTGAACAACTTTGTCTTTTTAAATATTACAATTTG
Organism: Disparrhopalites patrizii; assembly: GCA_034698585.1. Lineage (NCBI taxonomy): Eukaryota > Metazoa > Arthropoda > Collembola > Symphypleona > Sminthuridae > Disparrhopalites > Disparrhopalites patrizii. The sequence goes on from JAQGBT010000203.1 coordinate 8,602, forward strand.
TTGTAATCCTTGGAACGAGCGTCCTAATTTTTTTCTTATTTAAAAAAAAGGTCTCCTCGCTTCTCACGTTCTAAAAGTCTTACCTATACATAAAAGAATAGAAATCAGCGTACAAATCGCCAGACTCACCAGATTTTAAAAGGCATCAAGATTTTTAGCGTTTTTTAGCTTGGCACGATCAAACAATATGTGCAAAGTTTAGAATGACGCACGCAAACATCAAAATCGTATGGATACTAGAAACTATGAAGTATTTAGAAACCGGCGGGGAACAAATACAAATTCCCGATTCGAAGGCCAGTGCCAAATAGGCCGGGAGGACGTTGAAATACGTTTGTGAATCGTTCTGTGACTTTTGTTATAACATTTGAACTTGTAAAAAAAACTAATAAAATGGAAGGAAGTGTAAACAAAACTGCACTATTAATGCACACTTTTTTGAACTGTTTTCCGAGGACAGTGCACTGCAACATTTAAGATCAATTAAGTTAATTTTTTGAAAGTGAACAACAGCGCTGCTTCCATATTTAATTGTTACAAGTTACAATGACATCCAGACGTCTCTGGATTCCGTTTGTACTTGGTTACCTCCGTCTCATGATGCTTCTGCCGGCCGATGGAGCTTGTAAGACATTTAGATCGATTTACTAAAACTCTGATATAATTTGACATACTTATTTTTTTAAATAAAAAGTTTTTACAAAAATTAATTTTTTTTGTAATAACATTTTTTTACAATAATTAATTTCTTTTGTATAAACTTATACACAGTGAAATTCAATTTCCAAGCAAAATCGTCAAGTATATTAGTATAAAAAAATTAAGCTGTGCTTTTCTGAGCGAGATGTGCTTTTTGCGCGTTTTGCGCTTTTGGTGCTTTTTATTTTTTCACATTTTTATTTCTCAGCCTACCAGAATATTATTTTGGGTATATTGACAGGGTCTACCAGATGTTTTTAATATTGGTGCTTTTTGCGCGTTTGCCTTTCCCTACGGATCACCTTTTCAAGAAGCTTGGAATATCTACTATCTTTTAATAGTTTTAATAAATATATGTTGATAAAATATGTGCAGTTCCGGATGTCGTATTTTCACACAAGAACAGCATCCGTGCCATCTCTGACCCTTCAAAGGAAATCCGGACCATCCTTTCGGGATTGGATAACATCTGGGACGTGGCATGCGATGCTGAAGAAGAAATGATATTTTGGACGAACCTCCGATCTGCAAATACCCCATCCATTTTTCGTACTTCTTTTTTTCATCCGACGATTGTAACGGAATGCCATACAACAGGTACGACTATATCTTACGGTTTAAATGACATAGTGTCGAGTGTCGATAGTGCCGTTTATTTCCATTTTTTGAAAATTTCTTGACTATACGCCAAATTCATCGTACATAATTGATAGTACAAGTTATACAAGTAGTATTATCAAATTCCGAGTAACGCTCTTCGATGTTACGTCCGTTGCGTAGCACTTGCTTGCCGCGCTTGAACGCGCATACTGGATGTTAACAGAAATCTGAGTAAGTCCTTTTACCGTTACGTTAAGCTGAAAAACAGGGATTTTTGACGAAATAAATATTTTTTATTGCACCATCAAACATTTCAAATAAAAATCATTTTTAAATGAATTAATCTCTTATGACAGGCAACTTTTGGGAGCTTTGCAAATGATGGTTTTTCAAAAAATATAATTTAATATGTTTACCCAAAAAATGTGTCGTATGCGTGAAAACGTGTTTGTGAGAGCCTGTTAGAGTCAATTTATCAGAATTACTAATTTAATTTATTGAAACAAAAACCATTCAGAAGTATTTTAACTTAATTAACCTTAAAATTTTACGCTAGAAACAAGTTGTGAAAATTTATTTTGGTCCTTGAAGGCAGAACCGCAGAATTAAGTTTCCATCTAAATAAAAATTCTCATTTTTGAACTTGGCGCCGAAAACTCGTCATAACTTGGCGAATTTGTGTTTAATCTTAATGGGAATATTTTTTCTGTAGATTCTCAATAACATTCTGTTCAGAAAACACACTTACCCCATTTTGTAGGGTTGGGAGAACATTAAAAGATTGTCTTTAAAGACTGAAACAATCAAGGAATTTTGTCGGAAATTTGGTTTTTTTTATTTAACGAAAACCGCCATAACTTGGCCAGTGTTGGTCGGATCGGGATGCATTTGGTTTTTCTAGATCCACAATAATATTCTGCATGGGAAACATTTTTCTATTTTGTAGCATAATTGCATAATATTGCCATATCGTTTCTTGGAACCCTGTATACATAATATTTCTGTAAATTTGCAGGGCCTGGAATACCCGAAAATTTGGCTTACGACTCAATCGCTCAAAATATTTACTTCACGGAAACGGAAGGAAAAGTAGTTTACATTAGCGTTTGTGACCCATTTGGAAAGGCGTGTGCGAAACTCGTGAATACAGGAAATGCCTTAATTCCAGACCTCGCCATTCACCCAGCCTCCGGGTAAAGGCAAAATGTACCCATAATGCCTTATACCATTCCACGTAAAGCCTATTTGTTTTAGTGTCTTAAAAATACTTTTTTTAAATGAAAATGCAGCCAAATGTTCTGGATAAGATGGATACCTCAGGCTATAATGCGAGCGGGGATGGATGGGTCTGATCCGAAGGTCATCATCCGAACTATCGATTTTCCCACCAGCATGGCAGTGGATGAACAGGCGGAACGTCTTTATTGGGAGAGCTTAACTGTTTGCACTATTGAGTCAAGCAAATTTGATGGGACGGATCGTCGTCGGCACGCACAATTCAAATCATATTCCGACCAGTGTGTCTCAGGCTTGACGATATGGGGTGGCATAATCTACTGGAAAAACGATTTGCACATTTGGCGCTGCGAGTTAGCTAGCGAAGTCTGTCAGAAGGTGGTCGAATTTCCTTTCTCGGTTACAACAAGAGTTAAAGACATGGCATCATGCAATTCCCTGGCCGGAGACACGCAATCAATTAGCAATTGTGCTTCACTTGGTTGCTCTCAACTCTGCGTCCAAGCTCCTTCCGCCAATGGGAGTACATCACGTTGCTTGTGTCCGAACAATGGCTTGTCCTTGCAGAATGATTGTCCAGGTTGGAAGGAAATACGATTTGTAACAATTGACAATCCTTGAAATCATCTGCCTTTTTGTATTCTCTGATTTAATAACTGTTTTCTCTTGTTTTCAACATTCCTACGCAGAAGTGGCTCCAGACCATGTTTGTGATGCAAATGGTAAGACACTACTATTGGGCAATCATGCGCCAATTTAAATTTAGACAATGCTGTTTTCAATCTTGTCGTGAAACTTGTTGGAATCTAAATTTTCTACTCAAAACAGAATTCCAGTGTACTTCCGGTAAAAATACGTGCATTGCCAGCCATCTGCTATGTGATGGAGAACGGCATTGTCCCGATGGTTCAGATGAGCGTAACTGTCCAACTACAACGACTGAATCTTACGAGCAAAAACATATTCAAACCACTAATTCAAACGAGAGTGGATGGTGGAAGTGGATGGCTCATCCCTTTGTATTCGCAATTGTGCTGATCCTCACATTGTTGCTATTTTTCGGTGGCCTTGGAGCTGGTATTTATTATCAAAAGCGAAGGCAGAAGCAGAATAACGCTGGCCGAATTTTGTATGATAGAGGTAAAATTACACATTTTAAATTTATCACACATTGTGATTGATTTGTATAGGGAAATGCAAGGTTTTTGTATATAGCCAAATTTTTTATTTTTTACAGCCAAGGGTAGAGCTTTGGTTTCTTTGCTTCCACCTGCATCATAGCATGGGATCTCACTGGACATCCTATTTTGCTGGGAAGTTGGAAATGTAAATCTAAAAATAACTCAGTTACCAGTTGTTCAAAGTCATTTATGTGGCAGATGGTTGCAACTGTAAGTTTGTATATGTAGTAATTTGTATTTATTTGTATGCAAAACAATGAATCTCAAATAAATATGGCATTGGACACAATCAAAACGTTTTGTACACAGGATACAGAGATACAGAGAATACATGCGTGTCTACGATTTGTTAATTATCATTGCTAGAGTTTCTCTTCTAACTTAGCGTTCCAAGAAGTGTGCCATAAAAATAAATTTGTTATTGGTAACAAACATTTTTAGACGATGTCCAGGCTGAAACTTATACTTGCAAGTTTTATGCTCAATCAAAAGAAAAGAATTCCCCCAAAAAGAACTGCTTTTGACAATTTGAACACAAATCACATGGATCATTCTTTCTAATTGAAAAGCCATATTGTTGTAACATTGTTAGGCCATAAGAAAGCGAATCGCATTAAAAAACGTAAAGAAGGATTAAAGCGTTTAAATCCTCGTTCGGAAAGTAGAATGCAGGCTTTGGCGCAGTGAAAGCCAAGGCCATAATATGTGCTTATTTGTGTAGTGCGCAAAACATTGCAAGCACTTTCGTCTCCGTATTCTGTGCACCTATGCATTTGAATTATAATGCATAATATAAGAATGCACTGACTCATATAATTCGCAAACGTTTGTTTATCTTTTCAAAAGAGTTGTGCTTATGAATGTAAGCAAGAAAACAAATTTATTTTTCCCTAATACAATTCCACGTGCAGTTCATTTGTACATAAATTATAACAATGGATTATAAAGGTTTTTCTACGTCCAACATCTGCCATTGTATTTTGCATGTGGTTGCCTCAACTTGCGAACTGGCCTCAAACTCATGATTACATTTATAGGTTTATTTAAAGGGAACAAGCACGTGCTCTGTCAACAAATTGTGTGGAGAAAACGTTTTCTTGAGTGTGACACAAGGGCGAAGGATAAACAAAAAGTCTCAAACGAAACGCTTCCCAAATTTGTTAAAATCGTTCGAATACAAAATTTGCACTATACTCCTTTCTTTTCGACACGTTTTTAGTGGACTTGGTCGAGTCTTTCCTAAAACGCATTAATTTTGTGTGCGAAGCTACAGAATTGCTGAGTATTAAACTGAACTAATTCGTTTAAAAGCCGTTGCAGTTGACACTTTGCACTTCTTCACCCCAATGACAAATTTGGAGTTTCCAAATTCATGAAGACCAAGGCATTTTTAGGAACAAAGGTGAAATCAGGTAAGTCCAAAAAACTGGATAAAGGTTTTTGGCATGCCAATTCAAACGTGAATTTGTGTACTAATAGGGACAGTTGCATTTTTTTAATCAAATAATAGTATTTGCAGTCTCAATATCGCAATAAAATCGAAATGTTTCCTCATTAAATTGTTTTCTGTTTCAGTCAGTTACATCCAGACATCTGGGACTTATTGACAATGTTATTACAAAATTTCTGGTTTCCTTCCCTGATTATTGTCATCCCTGTCATGCTATAAAAAACAGAAATTTCTGGGGCTTGTAAAACTAAAAATGAAATAATGGAATGGTTTAGTGTCAGCATATTCGATGATCAAAAAAAGAGTGAACTGTCGTGTTTTTATAATATATTTTATGTTTAAGTAGATATGTACTGTAAGACTTACGACTCCCCTGGTACCGTTTGTTGTTGAAGCAAAATACATACCAACATTACAGGTACAATTTGAATTTATATGTACAGCGGTGTTAAAAATTAGCAAAATCGTATTCTTTAAAAAAAATTATTCTTTAAGAAATTCAAATTATAAAATTTTGGACAAATCCACTTTGCAATGCGTTTCCAGAGCCCGGAGTACCCCATAGCGTTGGCCTACGACCCGCTAGCACGAAACATTTACTTCACGAAAAAGGAGGGAGGCAGAGCTTACATTAGTGTCTGTGATCGATATGGAACAGCATGTGCGAGACTCGTGAATGAGGGCAAGGATTCCATTCAAGACATCGTCCTTCATCCGTCCTCCGGGTATATTTAATACACACGTCATTGTTGCATATACAATACATATATGTGCTCCGTATGTTTTTTTTAAATTTTGTACAACAATATAGCTACTGCCGAGCGTGACCTGACGAAGGAGCAACACGTAAAAAGTTGAGCTCCAGAGCTAAAGTGAAAATTAAGCACAAAACGATCTTTAAGTGAATCAAAAAAATGTGAAAACTAGGGGAATTACTGGAATTATAGTATAAAAGTGAATCAAATTGGAATAAATTGGAGAATCAGCAAAAAAGAGGCCTAAAAAGTGAAAAGAATCCGAAAAAATCTGAGTATAAAAGAACGGAAGGCGTGCTGACGGAGGGTCCACGATTAGACTTCGGATGCCTGACACCCCGAAAGAGTATTAGGGCTCAAAATACCAAAAAAAAGTGCCCTACAGTAATTCGAACAAAAATCGGAAGACCCAGTGACTTGACCGACCGATCGGAGCGTTTATATTTGGTATATGAAGATGATTGCGCCATTCATATAAGCAAATTTGGTGGGACGAACCATCGCCGATTTACAAGCCGTGCCCGAAATTGTCCCGTCTGTCTAGTCATCTCTGGCGACAAATGTTTTTAACTTAAATCGAAGTTTAACTCGATGATAAAATGGGAGTATTTGCAATCACGTATTTAGTACAGTGGAGTCTCGTTACAACAGCACCCAACGGAAAATTTTACTGTTATAAAGAAAACGGTTATAGATTGCAGATTTATTATACATTTCATTTGCGAGCTGCTCTTAATTTTCTGATGCTATAATGAACATGCTCTTATAATGACTGATGTTATAACGAGACTCGACTGTATTGAATGCGAATTATTTTTTAACGTCATCTTACTACAAATGTCAGTAAATCAAAATTTCTATACGGCGGACTGTCTCTGTAACAACTCTCCTTATAACAACTTTATTTTTCAGCCCATCGTATACATAATGTACATTAAATGTTCCATATAACAACCATTTTTGCGCTTTCGTTTAGGGTTGTTATTGGGAGACTCTACTGTAACACTTCTTTTTTCAAGGAACCCACGCAATTACTAGAATTTTGGCTGCAATCTGGCATTATCTACACCAGCAAAAACTAATGGACGTTGACATTAACAGATTTTACAAAGTGCAGTAGCGAAACGGTCGTAGAGCAAACAGTCAAAATGATTGAAGAGCAGCAACAAAGTACAACAAAAAATCATGTGTTTAGCAAGCTTTAGCAGCCTTCAAGTTTCCTTGAACGTGAAATTTATGCTAGAAGAGAAATAAATTTCGGTTGTTTTTGAAGGACTGAAGGAGAATGTGAGTGTTTAGCTATGCAGAGTTTTAGAGTTATTTTATAGTCTTTAAGTGCTATTACAGCGAAATACAGATATTAAAGCAATCGGGTCGGGAAATGAATAAAGTATATACCTAAGCAAGGCGTAGATTGGACTTCTCAATTTCATTGAAACCATGCAGGAAACCATACATATCCCTGACAGATAAGTCCGTTTAAATTACTCAAATAGAAACCAATTAAACTCGGAGAATCCAGGAGCCAGGGAAATCGATTTGTTTATTTATACCATTCACTATACCTTTCGATTATGTACAAGTGTATACATCAGGCCCCAAAAACTTATTATACCCCCTGTGGCGATGAAGCAGTGATGCTACTATGTATGATGTATGCTACACCGTAGTACATGCAAATACTCCATATAGTTTATTGTGGATCTGGGCGGAATTTTCACTCCGATCCTACCAAGATTATTCAAGTTATATCAGATTAAAAAAATCTACAAAATTGTTTAATCCGTCCTTACGGACAAATATTTTATGTTCCCCACACCGTACAAAACGGGACTTTGTTAATGAACAGAATTTTACTGTGGATTCCCGCGAAGATCGGATAGTAATCGGGGCATCATGGGAAACTTGTTGGGATGCACAAAGTTTAAAAATGAGAAATGTTGGCGAAATTTATATTTTTGATTTTGCTATTAACAAATATCAAACAAATTAACAGAAACTAAACAAATTAACAAACACCAAACAAATTAACAAAAAACAAAAACGAGCTTCTGCTAGTGCTATAGTGACGGTCTTTCAAAAAAAAATTATCTTTGCCCGTGAGTGAGTCAGAATTACTACTTTAGTACATCACCATGAAAACCAATCTGAAGTGTTCTTACCTAAATCACAGTTGTATGTCATAGTTGTATGCAATTATTTTGGCTTGTAGATGCAGAATCTGACATCAATGTAATAAAACATTTCCTTTTTCAGTTACACGCGGAAAATTGCCACAAATTAGCTATTCTTGTTTGACCTAAATTGGATTGATTAAATTGGATTTTCGGAGATAATTTTGATTAGACAGTGCAAGTTTTTACGGTTGGAAAAACAATCCAAATATTGCCGCCAAAGTTAATTTTGTCAAAAATTGAACTCAGCGGGTTTGAAAAAGCGAAATCACTTAACTAATCTTGGTCGAAACTGTATGATATTTTGCCTGTGCGTCCGCCATCAAATTCTACATGAAATTGCACGTACTACAGTCGAGTCTCTATATAACAACTGCAGGAAATGGCGAAAAATTTTGTTATAGGAAAAGGCTGTTATATAGAACAATAAATTTGTTCTTGACACGTACGAAGGGATGCAAAACAAAACTAATGTTGTTACGAAGGAACGTTGTTATAGAGAGACTTGCTATAGAGAAACTCCGCTGTAATTGCAAGGTACAGTGTGGGCGAATCTAAGAGGCTGAGGGGGTTTTCTATGCTTCTTGGTATCTTATATACTGTAACGAATTTTATCTTCACTGTTGCTAGTGGTAATGGGATGATTGTTCGATGTTTATGTTTATGATTATTTGAGTATTACTTATTATTATCATTCAAGATTATTCGACTTCCAGTGCAATGCTTAACATTATTATTTATGTGATAATTCATGTCTGTAAATAATATGAGTCAGTCGTTGCTTGAAGTCCGAGATACTTGGACGGAAGCTTCGAGGGCTGGAGATGCTTCGGCCCCTTTGATTTTACCTTTCTGATTCTTAATAAATCCTTGCTTATTGACTTGTCATTTGCGCCTTGCTTTCTCATTTTAAGATATGTAAAGGCCTTTTCATGAGCCAGAAATAGATCTTTACAATACATATAATAAAGCGTTCCGAGTCAAACCAGGTACGGTGAGACTTGTTGTATGGAGAAAACTGTCCTAAGAGCCGGATGTAACTAGCACTTAAAATGCGAACCATTCGGTTATTGTTGGTTCGGTTATAGAAGGCAAGTCCACGTTTGACACTTTTCGCAAACGCCCAAAAGACATACCTGTAACGGCCTGTTTCTTATTAAGTTCCATGTAGGATTTACGCCTCCTTTGTATTTGTGCATAACCAAATATTTGTAAGCAAGGAATGTACAGTATAAAGAAGAGTATTCTTAATAGCTTAATCACAATGATAAATGTTTTCAACTATTTCAAACATTTTCTTTTGAAAACTTTAGTTTGGATGTGCACCCAAATGTTTGCAAATACTAACTTTGTCATGGCTATAACGATCACCAAAGCGCTGAAGATCATCAGCTAACCAAAGAAATCTGGTTGCTCATCATTTGCATAGCAAATTAATATCCTTAATTACATGCGATTAATGGAATCAGTGAACGAATTTGGCATTATCAATAAAAGACTCTCATTGCCAACTGCTGGCAGTAGTGGTATAATTATTTTAGGTTAAGAAATGCATACATACATACATATGCACAGGGTGGAAAGAAACATTATATACCCCCCTAATCTTTAGAAAGCGGGCACGCAAGAGGGAAATACAAGTATGTCTGCCATGTAGAATTTTAGAGAAAAGAATCTTGGAAAAAAATTTCATCTCGATCCAGCAGACATTATCAAAGTTATGGCGGTTTTTGCAAAAAAGTTAAAAAATCGAGAATTGACCAGGTTATGGCAATTTTCTCGCGCCGAGATGAAAAATGAGAACGGTTGCGGAAAAAGTTTTTGTCACTAAAAGTAAAATAAAAAAATCGATTTTTTGACGTTCTTGAAAAACGACTGGAACTAAGGTAATCTTGGCTGGATGGAGATGGAATTGCTTTCCTAGATCCGCAATAAAATTCCACATGGCAAGTACTTCTATTGCCCTGTAGCATGCCCGCTTCCTAAAGATAAGGGAGTATATGTAGAGTATTTCTTGCGGCCCTCTACATTAGTTCAAAACATTAGAACTCAAATAAATGTGTCCTTGCGGAAAAATTAACTTCACGCAAACCGCTGTGTAAAGTACAAATTAGAACATGAATATGTACAAGAGAGAATAATATTTTCTGCACTTAAAATAGAATGGCGCACAGTTCAGCGAGAAATCCCGTCAGCGCCACCAGTACGCCAACACCGAAAATTTGTCCTGCTGCCCAAATGTTAGGATCGGCACTTGTAAGTGGCTTCCAAGGATCCACTGCATCCTCCAACGCCTGCCTGTACTTGTCATGGGATTTCTGCTTCCATAATATCCTGTCCCATTTCTCCCACAACCAGTACAGTCCAGATCCAAACAGAATTCGAAATCGGTTTTTCACCACCCGATGGTGATAATTTAGGGAGGCGATTTCCAATATTTTTTTCTTAAACGGATCGTGGTTAATAAAATTGTGAGCAAATTTTAAGTTTCTGTTTGACCGCATGGCATTTTTTGCATGATGCCAATACCAACCCAGTTCGCTGGATTGGACGATGAGAGCAGTTCGGCTTTGTGAGAGAGTTTCAGAGAGGAATTCGGGCAAGTCGTTCTGGCAGGTCAAGTACATCAAGTTGCTTCTTGCATTCCTCTCCGCCGACGCGTAACCTTGACGGACTAGAAAATTCGAGAAACGAACGTACCAGTAGAAATGACATGCTGCTGGACTATCTTGTGTTGCTATTTGTAGATGCCCGCAGATTGTGTCTGTAATGTGAGAACGATTATATCCAAGCTCCACGAATTCCCTCAGCTTCGGACAAAATCTTTCTTCGGCGTTCAGATACCACACAAATTCCTTGAGTTGTCCAATTCGTTCCCATTGGCTCTTGTACGGATGCGGAAAGACGTAGTCGGATTTCATGACGCATTTGTAGTGCCAATTCATAAGGGCGCCCATGAAAATCCACGCGATGCAGAATACGCCAGGAATCCGCGCTTTCCGCGCGTGCGTTTGGAATTGGTCGATGAGCAGTCCGAAGAACCAAAATCCTATACCGATGCATTGACCAAGTACAATTTGCCGTGACATAAATAATAACACAAGAAAGGAAATTAAGATGCCTAACCAAACTGGCCCATCAAGTGGCTGAACCAATGCAGCTAATCCGTTTTGATACTTTTCAACTATGCCATCGGACGTCACAAATTTCCAGGAAATTTCCGAGCCAGTGAACGTAAATTCACTATCACTAGGAGTCGGGTTATTCATCGAAATACGTATAGGGCTTACGAGCTGAAAGTAGAATTCAATGGGCCTATATCTTGAGAAATTTAAGTCATTTCGCAACCATCCGACGACGGTGTTGTCCAAATTTGCAGGTTTCACCCGGGAGAAGGGTCCTTGTCCAGGCACCTTCCACGGCCAGCGTCTAAGCAGATTGGTGAGAGGAAAATATTCGTAGCCCATAATTCTCCAGTATACGGATGCTCCGTGTGAAATGGCGTCCGTATAGCTCTTCAACATGCGTCTCCAGCAAGGTTCTTTAGCAGCCCAAAATATAAAAATTTGTACATGGTTCACCCATCCGCAGTACCAACATACGAAGGCGCCGACGATGTCGAATTTCGAAACGCAAACCGTGAATAAAGGTATTGCAATGGGATGGCATGAACTGAGGACCTGAGTCATCTCTTTGACCAACAAGGAGAACGTCCAGGGCTTTTTCCTTACGGGAAGAACAACATACCGAGGCCAGGACCAGAACAAACTCCTTGGGTCGTCGAGGTTGTTCGAAACGAGGAAATACTTGTGTTTTCCGTGTACAGCTTCGCTTATATTTGCTTTGTAAGATCCGAAATCCTCGTCGGATCCAACTAGGACTGTGGTTACTTGCATTTTTATGTATCTGGAACGCGCGGATTGCTTCGGTAATATTGGAGCCGGCGCAAAATTCCCCATGAAGACATGGAAATGAGGCCATGATGTGTCCCTGGTGACGTAGGGCTTTGTCATCTTCCGAAATTGTAGAAGGTCTTTCGAGAATTGGGCGAATACGAAGGTGCATCGTGGGATGGCGTTCAAAGTTGGGATTATTTCATCGAATGTTTGCCGAAGTGATCCATGCAGGGGAATTCCTGGGATTCCGCGGAAAACGTAAAACAAGACGAAAACGCTTATCATAGCGTCGAATATCGAAGGGCAGGAGCTGCAATTTTATAACATATATTTTCGAAAAACAAACTAATTTGTGTATAGAAGCCTAAAACCGTGAACCGCGAATGCGACAAAATGAAGCGTATTGAAACGTTATTATGTACGGTTATTATACAGTCAATTCTCTCTATAACAGTTTAGCAAAAAGCAGTCAGAAAAGCCGCTATAACGAATAACCAGTATAAGGAAAACCGTTATAACACGATTTTAATGGCGGGAGATTCGAAATTACCGAAAAACCGGTATAGCGTGTGAGGGCGATGCCTAAAAACCGTTATATCAAAAGCAATTTATGGCGGGGGTTTGATAAATTTGAAACAACCGGTATAGCGTGTGAGGGCGTGGCCTAAAACCGTTATAGCGAAAAGGAATTTATGGCGGGGATTCAGAAAGAAAAAACTGTTATAGCACGTGTGGACGAAGCCTAAAACCGTTATAGCAAAAGGCATTTATAGGTTGGGGATTCAGAGCTTCTCCGTTTTAACAACAAAACCGTTATAAAATAACCGTTATAGAGGAAGTTTTTAGCATTGAAATGGTCCCCGGAGGGCTTGTGAACACCGTTATAGTTCGAAAACCGTTATAAGGAGGTCCGTTATAGAGAGAATTGACTGTATATGATTTTAGAATATATAACAAACAGATAAATTCGAAACTACACGATTGACAATTGTTTTTTGCACGTCTGGAAATTAGAGTTCTTATTCAAACTTCTCTCATCAACCATTTGGTCAGTATGATACATTATGCATACAGAAATTAGTTTGGACAAGAACCATCGCAACAGTGTAATTCAAGAAGCAGGGATGCCTCAAATGCGCAGAAGAAATTCTATACTAAAGCGTTAAAAAAACTTGGGGAGCAATTAAAATTAAAAGTTTTATATAAAGTGAGAATTGGGAGAAGAAATTCGTAATAGAATAATTCATTTTGCACACAACTTAATAATTGCTTGTTCACATAAAAAAATTTGAAAAGGGACGTTAATCACAATACAATTTATAGAAGTACACGTAAAGAGTGCACGTTTCCCTTAAAAGAGGAACAAAAACATTATGCGGAGACTGGCTGTTTGTATAGCTACAAGTCATTAGTTGAAAACATTGTAAGTATACTTGAGAAAAACTGATTATTCTCTAATACAAAATGAACATATTAAAATCTAATACAGTGAAGTCTCTCTATAACGAGTCTCTTTATTACAAAAATTGTATACATAACAAAACATTATTTTTTCCGCCTTTCGTGCTTGTAAACTACATATTTTATGTTCTGTATAACAACATTTCCCTGTAACAATATCGTTTCCTTTTCCCTTCAGGGTTGTTATAGAGAGACTGCACTGTATGTAATACAAGGTAAATCTACACAACAACAGAATAATAAGATATACTGCAACCAATTAATTAAGAACTTTCCTCCTCCCTTTTATTGTACTGAAAATCCTGTCGTTTTCTAATCTAAAATATTGAAGAAAAATAACACTACAGTGGAGTCTCTCTATAACAACCCTAAAGGGAAAGGGAAAAGATATTGTTACAGGGAAATGTTGTTATATAGAACATAAAATATGTAGTTTACAAGCACGAAAGGCGGGACAAATAATGTTGCTATATAAAATTGTTGCAATGAAGAGACTCGTTATAGAGAGACTTCACTGTATTCCATATATTAACATTCATATTATATTTTCCTTTGTCAATGGAAATCAGTATACGCTGTATACATACCTATTAACGACATATGTATAGGCCTGACAATAAAGCAATTACGATAATAACTTTCAACTTTAATGAGAAAAATGTCAGTTCCATAAATTATGATGGATCTTGCAAGCAACATCTATAGTGCTGGAATTGATGGGATGTTTGTATGAGTTCTTAGACTTTTTTATCATGTTTGCTTTGCATTGAACGGAATGGACAATTTAAAGTGTTAATGCTTTTAGACAAGAGGCACATACAAAATTAACGATTTTGGATACAAAAATGTAGGAATGATGACAATAGTGGAGCGCAATCGGGTGATCAGCGTTTTCTATGAATAAGAAGGCAAGAAGTCGGAAAGCAATTGTATGATTCAATTTCCTGCAAACAAATGTCCCTTGCATTTATTTTTATGAGTTATCGAAAGCAAGTAATGTAGAGGATGCCAGGATACGATATGGCCCCCCTAAACAATATGATCCAACAATGCTGCAAAATAGACAAAGCCTGTTTCCCATGCAGAATCTTATTGTAGATTTAGGGAAAAAAATTCATCCCGGATCCAGCCAACAATGGCCGAGTTATGACGGTTTTTTTTTTAAACAAAAAATTTTCGACAAAATTAATTTTTTGTTTCTGTCTTTAGGCCCAAATCTTTTAATGTACTCCAACGTTACAAACAGGGATAAGGGCGTTTTCGAAGCATAGTTTTATTGCAAATCTATAAAAAATATTTTCCTAAGGTTCAAATACGAATTGGCGAAGTTATGGCAATTTTTCTGCGCCAAGTTTAAACAACTAAAATTTCCGAAAAATCTAGTTTTTGTATGTTATTTTTAAAAATGCATATTTCTGATACAAAATTGTATTGCGAATCCAGCAAAACCAAACTTCGTCAATTCGTGTTTGATTCTTATGTTTGATTCTTATTCTTATTCATTATGAATACAAACGTTTTCATAATGATCTGCTGTGAATTTTCAGTCTTCCTAGAGAGCGTGAGCATAAAACTACTTGCCAGATAAGCAACATCAGCCCCTTTTTCTCGGGAATCATACTCTTAAAAAATTGTTTTTGTATATATATAATGTAGGCATGCATATAAATTTTGGATAATGTATCATGCGTAGACTTTATCCTAATACAGGATTAAGCTGCACTGAAAGAATGACAAAATGCTCCGGACGCGCTTCCTCATCACTAATCAAGTTCAAGACAGTCTCGCAAAGAAGATGTGCATTATTGTTTCTTCCATGTCATTTATTTGATGTTGATTATGTACACGGACGGAAAATAACGTTATGACATGCAGTTTAAACGTTTTCCAAGACTGCATCCTTGAAAAACATATTGATTTCCCATGTAGGCTTCCTTTCAAGGGGAAATGCTGGTCTTCAGTTAATGTTAAAGCTTGAGTACGTTTCTTTCCCCTGATATACCGTATGTGTGCTGAAAAACGCAACGGGCTCTTCCACTTTTAGCTTCTCTATCACAAGATGTGAGCATTAGCTCGTCGGAATGCTACGACGTCCAGCTAGCAGTATGGATAAGTATTTTTATTCAAAACATTTCCCGTTAACAATTATGGCATGTAAGACGAATTAAAAAGCATATATTAAATATATGAGGATTAACAAATCAAAAATAACTTTAGTTATTACAAATATTTACCATAATTATATTTAATAGACACATATTTATTGTAAATATAGGAATAAATATTTCAGTATTATACAAAAATAAGTATTTAAATTCAAGTTTTGTTGTTACTCGCTGGAAAGTAAATTGTCCGGAGTAAAACTTCTAAATAAAATTCAAATTTGATGCTCGTAAAACGTTTGCATACAAAAAGGATCAGTGAAAAACAAATACATATAGAAAAGGTTATTTAGATTCCGAAAATATTAAAAAACAACAAAGCGAAATTGCACTGAAATAAAATTCTCAGAACTATGTATACGATATTGTCTGTAACGGCATTGTTTGGTTTGTTAGTCTCCATACATTAACACGTAATTTTTTTCGCATGTTTTACATGCCATAATTTTTAAACGGAAAAGTTTTGAATACAAATACATACTTATCAATTTATGATAGCTGGATTTAGTACCATTCCAAGGAGCTAGTGCGCTTATGTCTGCATCTTGTTATAGAGAAGATATACAGTGGACTCTCTGTATAACAACCCCGAAGGGAAGGCCAAAAATGGTTGTTACATGGAAAAGTTGTTATATAGAACATTTAATATGTACTATGTATATACGAGGGGGCAGAAAAATACAGTTGTTATAGAGAAAAGTTGTTATAAGGAGAGTTGTTATAGAGAGAGTCCACTGTAAGCGGAAACTCCGGTTGCGCTGTTCGACAAACATACGGTGCATATTATGTTCGTATTCGTAGATGCAGCGTTTTTTCTGCATGAGCGAAAACCTACCATCGTATCTCAGCAGACAAACGATGATGCAAAGCTCTTATAAAAAGCAACTTCATTGAAGCGGTTACCCGTATAACTTTAATGGCGATAAATCCTCAAGCATTTAAAAGGAAGCCAAATATTTGCTCCTTGTCCATTCAGCTCGCAGATGGCAGAGTATCAGATAGTCCAATTAGAACTTTAATAATGTAATTTGTTCCCACGCATATTTACAAAAAATCCGAGCCCAAGTTCTTTTTATGGTTAAAACCGTACAAATTTTGATCGTCAAAAGCTATCCTTATTATTGATTTCAGTTCCCAGAAACACTCAAAAGATTGGAAGAAAATTATTGGGAAATTACATATATTTATTTGCATATATATGTGGATGGATAAAATTGGAAAATGTGAGAACTAACCATTTCAAAATTAAAATATAATTTTGTGAATCCCAGACTTGGAAGTCGTTCACTCAATGCGATGATTCTGAGAAATTTTGTTTCGTCCTTACTATTCGCCGTTATCCTCCACGACGATGGCGCCTCCGGAGAGAGTAAGTGATTCATTGTGTTACAATTGATCTTAGTCATTGCCAACCTACATTGGTAATCTGTTGATAAATCGAAAAACGACAAGCGATTATAATATAATAATAGCATATTAGCAAGGATATTAACCATGGAACATTATCTTAAATATAGCAATATATTTTTCAATATTGTGGTAAGTAAATTTAATTGTGAAACACTGTAGTCCATCCGAGGCATTTGGTAATTGAACTTCTACTATATAGATACAAGTGATGCCAGTATTATATTTGGAACGAGGGGTCGTGTGCTGGCTCTGTCTCTTACCACCAAAAACGTCACGGCATTCAGGAATGGGACGGGAATGATTCTTGCCGTGGCTTGTGATTGTCGCAACAAAGACATTTTTTGGACGGACCAAAATGACTCTTTGTCTATTTGGCGAAGCACCTGGAGTGGGGACAATTTCAGGATTTTTAGCGGCATTGGTGATACTTACAGCATTTTTACCGTGTTTATAAATACGTATTAGTACAATCATCACTGTAATAGAATATCAACTAGAAAACCGGAATTGCTTTTATTTATTTCATATAAACAAAGACTTTTGACGTTTACAGATCCAGATTTCTCCTTCCTCGAAAGTCTGGCCTTCGACTGGATTGCCAAAAATATTTACTTTTCGCATGCTAACCTGAAATACATTGGGGTCTGCTCCAGCGTAGGGCACAACAACTGTGCAGTGCTTGTCCAGGAGAACGTTGATGCACCTCGAGAAATCGCCCTGCATCCAGAAATTGGGTAGCTACAGTGGACTCTCGCTATAACAACCCTGAAGGGAAGGCCAAAACTGGTTGTTATATAGAAAAGTTGTTATATGGAACATTTAATGTGTACACTACATATACGAAGGGCTGAAAAATAAAGTTGTTATAGAGAAAAACTTGCTATAAGGAGAGTTGTTATAGAGAGACTCCACTGTATATGTTTAAGACATTTTGTAGTGTCCAAAACGGAATCGTTTGAATTTACGCTTCTTTCATATATACCTATATACACATATGTACATACCCAATAATAATATCTCTGTACAGCCTGTTTCATAAATATGCACCACTCTTTTTTTCTATAATTTGAAACCAGGCGAGTGTGCAAACATTTTTTAAATTAATATCAAAGTGTAGCCAAGAGAAAAGGTAATTGGCCTGCTTATGAAAATATTTTATAGTGACCCCTGACCTCCCACGCCAACCCTTCAAAGGAAACCGCCAGTTTTTAACATGAGGGGTATAAGGAATGTTCCCGCAAACCATTATACCCCCCAAAGCGCTATGACCCAGCAATGCCACAGGGCACTACACGAATGAATCACATGCAGAATTTAATTGTGGATCTAGAAATAAAAATATCATCCACATCTGATCAAGATTGGCCAAGTAATAGGGGTTTGTCCGCGCCGAGTTTCAAAAGTCCCATTTTCAATGAATTAATTTCCGGTTTTTTTTACTATAAAAGGCAAAAATATGTTTTCCTGCAGCAGTAAAAATCCGAAAGAATATGTTTTCAACGCAGAATTTTATTGCAAATCTCTGTAAGACACATTCAGTCACATTTGAGAAGAATTTAGCAAGCTACGACAATTTTATCGCGCCAAGTTCAGAACGGGGAATGAGAAATTCAATTTCACCGCAAAATCACTTTTTTTAATTTGCTGAAGAAAAATGACGGTAGCTTGTTCAAATCTTGTCTGTTTCAAATCCTCACCAAGTTTCGAAAGTCCCATTTTCCATGAATTTACTTCCGGTTTTGACTAAGTAATAAAGCGCAAGATAATTTTTTTTCTGATCAGGTAAAAGTGAAAGCACATCTATTTTGGACACAGAATTTCATTTTCAATCCGTTAAACATCAATACTTCAAATCGGACCCGAATTGAGAAAATTCAATGATTTTTCCGCGGCGAGTTCAAAATGGCGAAAAAATAATCAATTTTGCCAAAAAATCCTATTTTGGAATTTAACGCGGAAAAATCATTTTAATGTTCTTTCAGACGTACAGGATGGGGCAAGCGTGTTTTCTAAACAGAATTTAATATTGAATCTATGAAAAATATTCCCGTTAAGATCAAACACGAACTGGCCAAGTTATTGCTAGTTTTCCGCACCAAGTACAAAAATAGGAATGTTTGACGAAATTAATAATTTTTATTAAATCATCAATAATCCCACATAAGAACGATTTCTATTTTTTTCTCTAACGACAGAAACAAAAAAAATTTTTTTTTTAAATCAAACCGCCATTACTGGGTCAATGCTGGTGTGATCGGGATGACATTTTTTTCCTAGATCCACAATAAAATTCCGCATGCAAAACCTGCGTTTTCCACTTTGCAACATCGTTGCATAATATTGTTTAGGGGGGCCATATGGTTTACTTGGGACCTGTATATATTTATTTTGTAAATATATAGCCAAATATTTTGGTCGGATTGGGGATCCGAACCAAAATTAATGTCTGCAGGGATGGACGGATCCACGCCAACTCCGATGATTACAAGAAACCTACAATGGCCAAACGGACTCGCCTTAGACAACATGGAAGGGAGGCTATATTGGGCAGACGCAAGTCTGGACAAAATTGAAAGCAGCAAGTTGGACGGTAGTGATCGTCGCGTCATCAAAACAGCCGGTGTGTCCCATCCGTTTAGCTTAAAAGTGTTTGGGGACAGGCTATACTGGAGTGACTTCAGTTCAAATCAAATTGAGAGCTGCGATAAAAATGGTGAGGACCAACAAGTCGTGTGCAAGAATGATGACATGATTTATGGAATAACAATTTGTCACGCGTTTTATTACGTTTCAGAATTGTCCGCACATTTGTGATCTGTGATTACCGCTTCAAATCAATTTTCGGGAATGGATCCACATTTATTTAATCTTGTGCATGTCAATTCCTAAAGTATTAGGTTATATGTACTGTATGAATTGTGGTTGAAATAAATGTTACAATAAACGTTAGAGTAAATAGAAGATTCCAGGAGAAGAAGCTAGTTGTTGTTTTAATTGTTACGAAGTGAAAACAGTGCACTCTCGATATAACAACCCTGAAGGGAAGAGCAAAAATAGTTGTTATATGGATAAGTTGTTATAAGGAAAATTTAATATGTACACTACATATACGAAGGGCTGAAAAATAAATTTGTTATAGAGTAAAGTTGTTAAAAGGAGAGTTGTTATAGAGCGAGTCCACTGTAATGACAAAAAAGTCAAAGTGCTGGTATTTCTGTTGAGCAAATAAATTTATTTATAAATTATAATTTATTATATATATATATATATTTATTGTAATTTATAATTTATATAAATTAATTAATTATACTAAATTTAATTAAATTTATTAATTTAAAATTAATTTATGTAAATTAATAATTATTAATTAATAATTTATTTATAAATAATTTATATAAATAAAGATTATGGACTGCAGCAATTATGATTAATATTAATGTATAAATGAGATTTCAGGACATAAAAACTCCCAACGGAAATTTCAACCGGATAGTCTCAATTTTCCGCAATAATATCTGACTGCTTTACTATACTGAATACGTCATGAGTCACGATGTAGTTCATTTTTATGCCGGATGCGAGAAAAGTAATCATTTGATTTTATTTATTTATTATGTACACTGTTTTCAGGTTTGTCAAAAAAAATATTCTTGGTTTATTCTCGCAATTATGCACGCACAAAAATACAATAATAATACAATAATCACTGGGAAAAAGACAGGCAGAACATCCTACACATATTGTCGTCTGTCACTTTGACAGGATAATTATCATTTTTCTTTCCTTATTCCCTGATAACATATTCGATATTGGCAATGCATATGTACATATATAGATAGTTATACATACAATGCTGTTTGTTATTCTATACAGAAAATCTATACACGAAAAAAGATTAATTCTCACGCGGTGTGAGCCGTAAATCAAAGGGAAATCTGTTCTTCAGTAATCTCTCGGCTTTGAGGTTACTGTGTTAGTTTGATTTCCAGGCGTGTACCTTATACACACACGTTCGTACATGAATGAAACGATTCTTTTGATAATTTGCATCTCCATTCATGCTAATAGCCTTAATAAATCGTCCTTAGCTGATGATGCGATTCTTGAGAAAGCGTGGAAGTGTATTATTAAGTATGTATGTATGTGCGTAAGACTATAGCATACCCAGCAATCCGCATACTGATGGCCCGTTCATTTCTATGTAATAAGAGAAAGGAATACATATGTATAGGCAACAAGCATTCGATTTAATGCACTGATTTTAAAAGAAACTGCGAAAAAGCATTTACATAAGTCATTTAAGCAGAATGAAGCTAAAGCTGTATTATTGAGATGGTGATTTTTAATTAATCTGGAAAACTGCCACTTATAGCAAGGAATGACATCCGAAAAACTATGTATAAATTAAAATTCGATATAAAACACGTGTTTTCTTAATTATGAATACATACAAAAATTTCAGGATATCTAAAATATAAATTCTAATTCCAAGACAATTTTATTCAAAATTCAGACATGAATTCAAATACTTTTTGATTACTTTGAAAATTTATTTGTATTGCTTAAAATCAATACACAAAATTATAAATCAACTCCGGACTCTGATTTTGCAAAAATCGATGCTTTTAAGGACGAAATAATGATATTATTGTCAATTGAAAAAATTTTCGTTAAATTACCTTGATTTTGCAAAAAAAAAACTTGCTCGAAAGCGGGAATTAGCAGCATAATGAAGGAATTTTGGAATATCAATAAAGTATCGGAATCCAAATGTTAGCATTTGACAGTGAATATGAATTTCGAATGTATTAGTAATTATAAATTTCATTCAAAATATGTTTCTGACAAAAATATGGATATTTATTCCGATTAAAGTACTGAAAAATACCTAAATTTATAGCTTTATTTTCTTGTTTAAAGCTTCGTTGTTATTTTTCTAGAATTAAATTTTCGGATTTTACATATTACTATTAAACTTAACTCATGTGTGTCTCGCGAGGCAGGGCGGAATTTTTTCAATCAATGGAAATTTTGCATAATATGTATACGGATTTGTGCAAAAGAGGCGCAAAAGTGTGACACGGATTTTATCATTACGTATACATGGGATAATTAATGTTTGAAGAGAATACTAAACATGCACTCATGAATCTGGGTTATGAATTCCCATATATTTCTGTGGGATTAAGAAAAAGATAAAAAAATAGCTAAACACAGGGAATCATGATGCAACGCGTTTCTTGAGAAAAACATAATTGCAATGGGACATCGCAGTTGTGAGAGAACCACTTGATACGGAAAACGTCATGGTCTACCAAGATTTAAAAATATCCGTGACATTTTTTAAATAAAATCAACACTATTTAAGTTCCGTGCAAAAGTTTGTTCGCTATTTGCTCAGCGTTTGGATTGCAATCATAAATCTTTACCAGTGCTTCTGCGAAAACGTGCCGGGTAACAATTTTTTTTTACATGGAATTTCCGCAAGTAACATATTAACATATTTCCATATCTGTTTGAATACTCGTTTACCCTTGACATCAACGGTCGAAAATTTTTTTAAGTACAATTTGTGACGCTGATGAAAAAATAGTATATATAGATGTGTCACATTTCTTATGCTAGTGTTCAGATATTTTATCTCACTTGCGTTTTAGCACACAAAATCGCAGGTAGAATTACGTTTCCAACTATTAGATTCGGCTTGAAACTAGCTTTGATTTCGCCAGTTATTATCTGTTCGAATTAAAACTATCTTCACCGCGTGATTTGCTATGGGTCAAGCTTGCTAACTTAAAAATTTGCCACAAATTATCAACAGCGTATTATATCTAAATGGTTATATTCCATTGTTTTCAGTATGGTTCAATAGAATTCATTCTACACGATGATCCTGAGAAAGCTAATTTCATCATTACTGCTGGCTTTTATCATCCAACTTGCTAGTGCCTCCGTAGACGGTAACAAATTCATTACATATATGTATTTATATTTATTGACCTAATTAATTCACTGCCTGTGCATTTGTAATCCGAAATTAGCCGCATAAATCCCAAATTAGCCTCCAACGTTGTAACTGTCCTCAATTCCTTAATTTTAAAACACACTTCAATAATAAAATAAATTTAATTGTGGCTAGGAAATTGAATTTTGACCCCACCAAATCTATCACAGAGGCTTGATAATTGACCTTACTAGACCCGTACATTGTATTTGGAACGGACCACCAATTGCTGGCCCGTTCTTCTCCCACCAAGAACGTCCATCTATTCCGGAATGGTACGGGAAGTATTCGTGGCGTAGAATGCGACGCCAGGAGGGAATTCATTTTTTGGACTCAAAGTCTGCCAGGCAATGTGTCCATTTTACGTAGCAAGTGGAGTGAAGAAGATGTCAGGATTTTCACCAGTACTGGTACTGCATTCTTACCCAAGTTTCACCAAAATTGTATCAAAGTTTTACCAAATTTCTACCAATTTTCTGTCTACCAAATTTCTATCTTCCAAATTTGTACCAATTTTCTGTCTACCAAATTTTTATCTACCAAATTTCTATCTACCAAATATCTATCTACCAAATTTCTACCAAATTTAATTTCTACCAAATTTCTACCAAATTTCTACCAAATTTCTACCAAATTTCTATATATCTATTAAATTTCTACCAAATTTCTACCAAATTTCTATATATCAAATTTCTACCAAAGAATCAAATTTCTACCCTATTTTTATTAAATATTTACCAAATTTAATTACTGGAATGGAACATTAAAAGGATAAACGGAATCCCTTTGATTTAAAAATCACACAAAAATGACATTTTGACATTTCCAGACCTCTCGGCGCCCGAGAGCCTGGCATTCGACTGGATTTCCAATAATATTTACTTTACACATGCGAGCCTGAAATACATTGGAGTCTGCACCACCGCAGTACATTACCATTGTGCAGTTCTCGTGCAAGATGGCGTGGAAAAGCTTCGAGAAATCGTCGTGCATCCGGAAATTGGGTACAATTATAAAAAGTCCTGCGAGTTTTTCCGTGAACAAACAAAACATTCAAAACAGTATTTTGAATGACTTTTTCTTTCACATATAATAATACGCACATAATATGAAACTCAATGCAGCCAAATCTTTTGGTCGGATTGGGGATCCCAGCCAAAAATAATGTCCGCAGGGATGGACGGATCCACGCCAACTCCGATAATTACTAGAAACCTACAATGGCCAAACGGACTCGCCTTAGACAACATGGAAGGGAATCTGTATTGGGCAGACGCCAATCTGGACAAAATTGAAAGCTGCAATCTGGACGGAAGTGAACGTCGTGCCATCATAACGATCGGTGTGACTCATCCTTTCAGCTTGAAAGTATTTGGGGACAAGCTATACTGGAGTGATTTTAGTTTGAATCAAATTGAGAGCTGCGATAAAAACGGTGAGGGTCATCGGGTCGTGTTCAAGAATGATGGCCCGATTTATGGAATAGCTATTTGTCATACCCAATTAGAAAATTCACTGAGGAGGAACAGCTGTGAGCTAAATCCTTGCTCTCACATCTGCGTGTTGGGTCCAGTAAATGCCAGGCCTGCGTTTCGCTGCCTCTGCCCCAAACAGATGGCGCTGGTGGGAGATGGTTGGACGTGCTCAAGTGAGTTTTCCGTTAGGAACATGCCCAATCTGTTTTTGTCCAATATTTTAAAATGTGCTTATTTACCCGCCAATTATGATTGAATTTATCCGCCTATTGGACAGGTTGATTTATATAACTGCTAACTTTTTTTTTTGTGGCTGTAAAATGCAGAAGTGATACCAAATAGGACGTGCAATGCAAATGGTAAGACGCTGATATGTATGCTTCAATAGCTATTTCGTGCAAAATTGTTAGACTTCTGTCCACGTGTTAACAATTTATAAATACTTTTCAAATTCCTTCCACGAACAAAGAATTCCAATGTAATTCCGGCCAACAATGTATACATGAAAGTCGGCTGTGTGATCACGTCCGGGATTGTTCGGATGGTTCCGATGAGATCCAATGCCATTTTGCGGAAGCAATAACTGAAGGAATTATGGCGTTTAGTGCGGAAGAAGCGGAAAGGAGTGACATCACAACGGAAACTGTAGAAAATCCTTTATGTGAGAACCCGTCTTATGTGGGTATATCAATAATCTGGGTCCTGGTGTGTCTCATCATTTCTTGTGTGTGCTTTGGCGCCGGAATGTGGTGCCAGAAGAGGAGGCAGCTTAAGTCTTAGAGGATTACTTATTTATTTTTATGCATTTACTTATTATTCTTTGAACATTATATTCTGAATTAATCATTAGTTTTCAAAAACCTGAAATTTGCACAATGAAATTGTTCATTTCCCGCAAATATTCCTCAATCCTTTGTTATGGAAGAAAACCGTGATCTAGTTTTTTTTTCCAAAGGAAAGACAAATTGTTTTTATTTGGTGACCCCGCAATATTTCATACTAGCATGCCCACACCGCCTACGGCGGCAGACAATCAATCGATTTAAAGACCGTGGAATTTGGAAAATCGCTGCAATGTTAGAAAGCGATATTTTTGCTGCTTGGAACAAAATTGTCATTTCAATTCTGAATTATGCCAAATATTAAATTTGCCAATTCTGAATTAGTAATTTTATTCTGTTTAATTCGGTTTAGATTCAGTTCTCTTTTTACTTTTATGTATCTTTTATTTCGTCTGTGCCCACATGCTTTGCATTTGCTGCCAAATTTGACGAATAAGGCGAAGCGTCGCGAAGCGTGACACGGGTTTTATATTGTATAGTAAGGATCTGAGTTATGACAATTCTTAAATTTGCCAATTCTGAATTAGTAATTTTATTCTGTTTAATTCGGTTCAGATTCAGTTTCATTTTCGACCATCAATATCATGTTAATCATTTAATTTAATCATTTAATTTAAGTTTATCATTTAACTATTAATAATGGTGATATTGATGGTTAAACGACTACTTACTACAGCTCAGTAAAGCGTATAATGGTATATTAATTTATCGTTTATTGATGGGTCAAGAGCGCGCAAGGCCTCAGCGTCGCGAAGGTCGCGAAGCGTCCCGAAGCGTCCCGAAGCGTGACACGGGTTTTTTACTCTATTCCAATAAATAAAACACAAATGTTATATAATTGAAGTTGCATTTCCGAGTCACCTACGGCAATAAATGTTCTTAATTCTTGACATAAAATCGATATCTTTGCCTCATTGTATGCATACGAGCATAGTTCAGTTAAATTATATTTAAATTAAATTCAACACGGGTTTCCCCATGAATATTTTCTCCAAAATCGTTTCCGAGAAATATTTTAATTTTTTTTAAATTAGTAAAACGGAATTTTTTAGGGAGATGCTGCAATCGTTAGCAAAATTTGTCAAGATGCTACAATTTTATCGTAGTTTCTGTAAGTTAAAATCTCGCAAAGATGGTTTTTCAGTACTTAATTACTTAATTACTTACTTATCAAATACTTAATTTCAACATTTAGAATTCCTTAAATTCGTCATAATTTGAAAAATATGAGACATGAATTTTGAATCAAATGAACACCTACACAGTTTCTTAATTTAGCTAAAAAATATTCGCTGAAGTTTGCAGAATTGAATCTGAAATGTATTTTTGCTTCTACTGTAAAATTTAGCATGTGGATTTAACTCCTTTTGCTTCCAAACACTTTTCATATACCGTTTATTATAATTATGAAGAATGAACAATTACATACAATAACCAATAACAATAACTGCTGCATTTTGCCTAATGCCCCAATTACACCACAGGTCCGATGTTGTCCAAGCCCGAAATCGTCTTCGAGTCCCAGATCAAGTAATCGTCATAAGAATCAATGGTATTGAATGCGAAGAGCGTGAACCGGAAATAATTCCTCTCGAAATCCGTGACCATCCTCCCCTTCAACGTTCTCGTCCCATTCCCGGACCGGGTAATCTCAATAATAAAATTATTCGCCAGCTCCGGGACACCAATTTCCCCTAAAAGAGTCTCAATCCCGTCCTCTTCCGGGTTGTCCGGGGACCGGAAAAAATGTTCCATGAGAATCCACGTGACCCCGGGCATATTCAAGGCATGGTTCAGCAAGGCATAAGCCGCATTTGTTTCAACAAGTTCCAGCAGGGCAAATCGCTCCAGCTGAGGGAAAATCTGGGGGAAGTCCTCCAAAATCCCTGTGACATTGCATTGTTCCATGGCAAGATTCTTCACTGTGGACGGCTGCGGAAGGCCCAAGATTTGAAATTTGCTCACGGACACCGTCTGGATTGTTGGAGGAAGATCCGTGATATTGAGCCAAATTTGTTCCTTTGAGAAATTTGCTTCCGTTTGGTTCAGGAAGGGCACGAGCAAATGAAGTTCTTCCAGTTTCTCCGCCTTCCCAATAATTCGGGTTAATTCCCCCGAATCGGAAATGGCGTTGTTCAAATTCAAAAATTTTACTTCCGGAGAAATTGCCGTGCTCGTAATGTTGCACCAAGACAGGGACAACCACCTGTACCAATTCTGA
The DNA here is from genome assembly GCA_034698585.1 of Disparrhopalites patrizii. Lineage (NCBI taxonomy): Eukaryota > Metazoa > Arthropoda > Collembola > Symphypleona > Sminthuridae > Disparrhopalites > Disparrhopalites patrizii. The sequence continues at coordinate 36,168 of JAQGBT010000203.1, forward strand.
GAGGCCTGGAGAATCCCTTGACAATCATGGACATTCAAATTGATGGCACCCGTCCCGGGATTCACCTCCAAAATCTCCGTCCCGCCCACGCCAACACTCACGTTCATGTTCATTGTGAGCAAATCCCGTAATTCCCACCCCGAGTTCGGATTAATGTCAAAGAAGAGCACATTTTTCAGCTTCTCCGGCTGCTTATAGTTGTCCATGTCCTCATTGCGGTGCTGGTTGTAATAAAATTCTTTGAGGCTGGGCAAATACACTCGCTGGAACTCCCCGGTGACGCTCACTTTCTCCATGATGATCTTCCGGAGATTCACACATCCTTCAAGGCTTTTGGAAAGGGACGGGGCATCGATGAGAACTTCCTTGAGAAGGAGAACTTTCAGGTCTTCCCGGCGGAAATTTGCTACTGTGTCCAAGGACGTTGGGAGGGAGACTAGACGGGACTCGATTCCGGCGGCTTTTAGCTTCCCGCTAACAAAATTTATGTACAGATGCTCCCGGTTGTCCGATGAGGAAGGGATCAACGTCAGATTGGTTGGCGTTGGGTTTACGGGTAATCCTTTGTAGCATACTGGAACAGTTCACATACCATTTTTTTTTAGTTCATTGATACAAATAGAAAATTCTGAACGGAGTTTTATATCTAAACAGACTTGCAAAAAACCAAGGAAAATGAAAACTAATAAGCAAATTTAAATTAATTACAATGATTCAAAATTAAATTCAAATGCATTTTAATTAATTTGAATGCAAATGCATTTTAATTAAATTAAATTCAAATGCATTTTAATTTAATTTTATTCAAATGCATTTTAATTAAATTAAATTCAAATGCATTTTAATTTAATTTTATTCAAATGCATTTTAATTAAATTAAATTTTAATTAATTTCAATTTAATTAAAGGCTTGGACGTGGATTATGCATAATGCATATACATTACGATAAATACATATTTACGATATTTGTATATACGCACATAATTATTTTTTCAGTATAAGTACATATACTGAACAGTGCACTGTCACAACTAGCTCAATTCCAGGCAAATGAAGGATTTTTGACCTAAAAGGACGTACCAAAAGTCCATATCAAAAGTCCTATACAAATCAGCGCGGGAAGTATCCATGTCCAGTTGCTCCTAAAAAGTCATACAACAGCACCATTCGTATAGGGACAACCACATTTTATGCTTTACTTTTTAAAAAATGTTGGCTAGCACATTCAGAAATTAGGTTTTTGAAAAACAATTTATTTTGGATATTTAAATGCGTGACAGCATTACTTCTAATTCAGCAACATTTCAAAAAAACTTAAAACATTTGAAAATTTCACTAAAATAATACAGTTTAAAAAAAGTAATTTTATAATTTGAAAGTACAAATTTTGAAATATTTTAGAAAAATACATCATAACTATAATTGTTATGATATATTATATTATTATTATTATATATACCTATTATGTGGGATTCTCTTTACAGAGAAGCAGCGTGTATAGAATATAAATAAAAATTTTGCTTCCGAAATCACATTTTGTAAAATAAAGCAAAATGTGGTTGTCCCTAACCATTTGTAATTTTAATATAAAACCCAGAAAAACACATTAAACAGTGAATATTGATGGACAGCCTTGGATTTATAGCTCCTATTTTAATTTTCAGGTCATTTCATCCAATGCAGCTAAGAAATCGGATGACATGAGTACAAAAATAATTCGCTCATTATTGTAAAAATTAAATGCGAAAATGGAGGAATAGCGATTCCCCGAATACAAATTATGATCCTCACCTCTGATCATTATTGATAACTAACCTCCGGTTAAAGGTGGGCAAGCTGCCCGGCAAGCCCTGACCCGCATTCGTACTGCGACTGGAATGGGCTACAAGTGGCTCGGCTTCCATTTGGTTCACTTATTGCGGAGATTACCTCATAATAGTCAATTTTTCTTCCAGAAAATTCAATTCCTTTGCTTCAAGATGAACGTGTCACATGTGATTTTTCTGTTGGCGCTTGATATGTTCAGAAAAAATTGTTTCAATAATTAATTGGATATTATTTGTTACGTGTAAACGATAAACAAGCATGGGAGACCACAGGGCCGAGTTTTCTCTATAAGAATCAATGGAAATAAATGTCATGAAAATACTTGTAATAACCTGTGATTTCCCAATTAACTCCATAGTATGATTGCCTCCGGCTATGCTGGAACCCCTACATTATTGCATGCCAATTAAAATTTTCCTGCTCTCCATAAACACAACTTGCTATTGCTAAGCATGTCACATGCTTTTAACCAAATATATATTTGTGGAAAATTTCGTAGTATTTTAATGCCAAAACCAGTTTGAGTCCAGAAAGCAAATTTTCCTGCGCAAACAAAAACAATCACTGCATGCGTATGCAAACAATATTCGTACAGAAAACTGAATTTCCGAACGATTTAAATTATATCTAAACATTATTTAACGTAAATGGGAGATACAAAAATAGAAAACCGTTGGAGGACTTGAATAGTCTTTTCCCAGGGAAAAATATTAAATATAATAATACAAATTCCATTCTATGAAATTTGAACTTACTCCAATTTGTGTCAGTGGCCTTCGTGCGGACTTGTGTTAACTTTTGCTGTTATTGCATTCCCAAAAATCCCCCAAAAAAACTTGAATCTTCACCGCAGATCAAGTTCCTCGGGCTAGCTTGAGCAAACTCGATTGTCTAATTCCAGGTATGCTGCATAAAGGGACACGTAGATACATATTGAGTCTTTTGACATGGCATCACATGTGATAGGTTTATATTGCATTATATAATGAATAAAAACTCCTTTTCTTTGGGTGGCAACGTGGGCCATACAAGTTCATTGATAAGAAGGTCCAGGGGAAGCCATTGCAAATTGTATACAGTGGAATCTCTCTATAACAAGTCTTTGTTTAACAACATTTCTCTGTAACAACAATATTTTTCCAGCCCCTCGTACATGTAATGTGCATATTTGATGTTCTATATAAGAACTTTTCCCTATAACAATATTTTTCGCCCTTTCCTTCAGAGTTGTTGTGTAGAGACTCCACTGTACATACCTAATTTTTTTTTGTATACAAATATTTTGCTCTTCTCAAGATTTTGTTATGCAACTATTGGCCATTCGTGCTGATCATTATACTTTATACTTCTCCCGTGTATGTATGTATGCTGGACATGTATGTATGTACATCTTTAACTAGTATATCTGCATACTTATATTATAATATTATGTAAGAACTTACTGGGCCTGTCAAGAGGAACCAAATGCGACATTTACATAACAATCTGACGTGGAGACACGGGGAAGACTCGCATGCATTGCATGTGAAAATCCTGCAAGGCTTCGAGGCTTGTTTTACTCAAATGTAATTAAAGACTTATGTAATACGGCCAGAATCAACAGAAAGGAACGCTGAAAGTCACATTTGAATGCAATGTAACACGATCTTGTGGTGAGGAATCCAATATCATTATTTCAGGTTTATGCACATTAAATATGCACCTTACATGTACAAAGGGCTGGAAAAAATAATGTTATATAGAAATGTTGTTATAAAGAGACTTGTTATAGAGAGAATCCACTGTATATGTATTTTAAATACGATGTATTTTGATGATCTCTGTGTATTACCCGTAAAAAATGAAAATGCACATCTTGAATAATCCTGAACAGTATTGAATAAAAGCATTTTCATTCCAATAAAAATACATATTTAATGAGTTTGGTTGCAAAACTTTCGGCGAAATTGGCCATTTTATTTTGTCACAGGAATTCAAAGTATAAATGCACCCCTTTGTATAAACAGCTTAAAATATAGGTTGGCAGTTCAGTATTTATTGTTGTTACAATCCCTCACTCTGGAGGACCAATATAGCCCCCGGCAACTTTGGAATCATAAATTAAATAATCATGGTACGTATCCACTTGGTTGAATCCGAACAAATTAAATCGGTAATAATTCCTCTCAAAATCCGAAATTTCCCGCCCCTTCCACACTTTCCCCCGTTGATTCCCAACTCTTTCCACCAGGAAATTATTTGCCAATTCCGGGATGCCAATCACCGTCAAAAAATTGTCCACCTTCTCCTCCGCCGGACCCTCCGGGACCCTCAGGAATCTCTCCATGAGTATCCATTCCACCGAGTCCATATTCAAGGCCTTGTCCAACAATTTGTAGGCATCCTTGGAATGGGATTGGTTGAAGAGGGCAAATCTGGTGAGATTGGGGAAGATCACGTCCAGATTATCCAGCAATCCCGTCACATTGCTCTGCTCAATGGCCAAACTCCTCACGGGGGAGGCCTGGAGAGGTACGGAGATGGGCTGGAGTTTGCTTATAGAAACGGTCCGGATCAACGGGGAGAAATCCACGAAGTTAATGGGAACTTGGAGCTCCGGGAATTTGGGGGAAATCCAGCTTGTATTCTCGCAGAGGTAAGGCAGAAGGGCATGGAATTCTTCCAGGCTGGAGGACTTCTGGAGGATCCTGGTCATCTCCACCCTCTGCGGCACGGCATTATTTAAATTCAATTTCCGGACATCGTCCGGGATGGACGCGTTTGTGATTTTGCACCAGGATAAGGTCAGATCCGTTATCGGAGAATTCTCCAGTTCTCCAGCTGTGACATTGAGGAATTCTTTGCAGTAGCGAACATTCAAATTGACGATTCCCGCCTCCCGGTTGATTTTCAGGAGCAACGTTCCTCCGACGCTGATTGTGATGTTCTTCCCCATCCCGATCAAATCCGGCAATGTCCATTCCTGATCGGGGTCAATGTCAAAGAAGAGGAGATTTCTCAATTTTTCCGGGTCCTTCTTTAATCTTAACATGGCTGAATCTTCTTCCTCCTCCCGGACAATGTTCACCTGGAACTCCTTCAAACTCGGCAGGTAAACCCGGGAGAAATTACCCGAAATTGTCACCTTCTCCAACTGGATTTTTCGGAGATTCCGGCAACCCTCTAGCGCTTCAGAAAGAGTCCCAGCGTCCACCTTGACGTTCTTCAGTAAGACTTCTGTCACGTTGTCCTTGTCCAAGTTGGGAATGGCAGTCATCGAGGGGAACATAAGGGGATTATATTCTCGGCCCGTCGCCTTCAGTTTCCCCTTTGAGAACGTGAAAGAAGCAAGAATTCGTTGCCCAGCAGGGAAATCAGTTTTCTGGACGCCCGATGAACTGAGATATTGCAGGAGCTGCATGGCGGTGCTGTTGTCGGATTCGGAATCCACCTTCGAAGGACCACCAATCGTGTCAACTGCTTGGGTGGTAACAAAAATGGTTTCAAAGCTACATTCTGTTCAATTTCTCTGATCAAAAATCGTTTTTCGACGCAGTTGCTCAACCGAAGAGCTAAACTTTGCGCCCTATAATCTAAACTCCACCCATTAAAAGCTAAACATGGCCCGATAAGTACTATACTCCGTCTGGAACGATCAAACGTCCGTTTTCCGTTTACAAAAAAAAATTTACACTCTTCACTCCGCCCTCAAAAATCTAAACTTTGGTTTTGAAAATCTAAACTCCGCCTACAAAAATCTAAACTCCACCTATACCAAAATATAAACTCCGCTTATAAAATCTAAACTCCACCTAAAAAAGTCTAAGCGCCACCTACAAAAATCAAAACTTCGCCTAGAAACGTCTAAACTCCGCCTATAAAAATACCTAAAAAATCTAATATCCGCCTATAAAAATATATAAAAAATTTAAACTTCGCCTGGAAAAGTCTAAACTCCGCCTATAAAAATAACTAAAAAAATCGAAGCTCTTCCAATCTAAATGTAAACGATGCGTATATAAATATAATATCAACCTACAAACCTGTCTAAGCTCCGCCTCTAAAAATCTAAACTCCGCCTCTAAAATTCTAAACTTCACCTAAAAAATCTAAACTCCATCTGTAAATGTCTAAACTCCGCCGACAAAAATCTTAACTCTGCCCTATAATAGGTAAACCAAGAGCTAAGGTCCGCCCACTTGGTCAATAATCCAGGAACTAACCACAATAGATTAAAGAATTCTGCCAAGAAATTTTATTCAGGCTGAAAACATTTATATTTAAATTTTAATTACCAAAAGACCATGCCATCAGACCAAGAAAGAAAATCCCGGGTAAAATCCATTTCCAGCTTAATCTGCCAAGAAAAAACAATTAGTCCAACAGAATTAATAAATAATAATGGCTATGCTAAAATTTACATGTCAAAAGTGTCAGAAATGTTTGGCTTAACAATATGATATAGTAGACCAGATTTGCACTGTCTTTGCACACCTGGACAGAAATAGCCGACATTTCCCCGTGGAAGTGGAATGATCATGCAACCACGGGTCGTCCGAGTCCATTTTGTACCGTTGAAAAATTCCCGTGACCACACGCTATCGTTTTAGATTAAGTAGATCGGAATATATTTATTATAGTCACATCTCCTAGAACAACTGATAAGATTTTGGATAATGCATTTTTTAGTACATTTCCAGCTTTAAATTATAGAATGAGGGGAGCTGTCAGTGCGCCCTTTGAAAAATGAATACTTCCTTTGGACTCTCATTTATTGCATGAGGGACAAATACAAATTTTTGCACCGAGTTTGACGAAGTTTAAGATTTTATGTGTACGTAATCCTATTATGAAAGCTACATGTTCCAGCTCCACTCTTTCATGTAGTGATACGGCTTCTTCCCAAACGACTTTTTTTTACATCAAGGACAAAAGGTGTATATAGAAGAAAAAAATATGCCTCTTCTCCATTATACGCTGTACCTGCAATCTGCACAGGTGTATGCATGATATTATATGATACATATGACATACATATATGATACTATACAAACAAATGCACGTTTGGTACATATATTTCTAATGGGGTCAAAATACACAAGCAGATCAAATGCTACGGGAACAAATCCATCTTAATTTCTTTGGATACAGTCGAAAAAAAATTCAATTGCGAAATTAATTTAATAAGTAACAGAATCGAGCTGTATACGAATAAGTACATTGCGTAATACTAAATATATTTTTTTGTGGTGGAAGGAAAGATATATTGCGTAAACGTTGAGCAATGTCGTCATTGTGACTAATAATGATTTTTAGTATTTTGTTAGTAAAGTTTCCTGTAATAACAAAATATATTGAGTTCTGTACGGAAAATCCATCGGACAATGAGAGATGTGTATAGTTGTGCAAATTTCTGTCAAAAAAATTGTACAAGGGAGACTCGCTTCTATCCCCAGATTTGTGGTTATTTATTTATAGGGGAAGAAATCCTTTTGTTACCTTTATTTCGTGAAGAGAAATACAGTTGTTTTCGACCAATTAAAATATATGTTTTTTCTTTTAGGAAAGCATTTCAGCGGTTTTGAGAACGCGTTAAAGTGGAGTCTCTCTATAATAGCACTGAAGGGAATGAGAAAAAATATTGTTACAGGGAAAGATTGTTATATAGAACACAAATTGTGTAGCTTATATGTACGAAGGGCGGAAAAAATAATGTTGTTATAGAGAAATTTTGTTATAAAGAGACTTGTTATATAGAGACTCGACTGTATTTCTAATCGATAATTCAAACAGCAATTACAGAAAGGGCATGATACAATAGCTGGAAGCGCAAAACGGTATACATAAGTTAGTATGTATAGTTAATAAGTCAAAAATATGTATAGGAAATGAATTTAGCATGTCCGCCAGTGTTGAGTCATACTTATATGTATACGATTACATAACGATATATATGCGTATCGTATATATATAATCGTATATATATAATCGTATATATATAATCGTATATATATATAATATATATACGATTACATAACATAGGTATGTACTTACAAAAATGAATTCTTGATGAACTCTTCACAAACTAACATATGAAAGTGCCAGTTTCGACGCCTCTCCCAATAACAATTTTACGAAGTATGTACATGTGAATAATATGGGCTCCGTAATTATCAATAATTATCGGGAATTAGACACGGCTTATATTTTACGAAAACAGAGTTTCTCTTACCAAAATATCAAGCCCTCCATGTCTGTATCCGGTATGACTCTCTTATGTCCTCTCTTGTCTCTGTTTTCCTCTCTCGTATATCCTCGCTTGTCTCTATATTCTTCTCTCTTTTGTCTCTCTTTTTCTATCTCTCTCTCTCTCTTTTGCCTATTTTTCCTCTCTCTCTCTCTTGGGTCTCTCTCTCCATTTCTCTCTTGTCTCTTTTCTCTTAGTTTCTCTCTTTTTTCCTGTATTTTCTCTGTATTTTTCTCTATTTGCCTCTCACCCCTGACAAGGTTTTTAGTGTCGTGCTCTCTATAGCTCTATCTTTTTCACCTCTCTTTTTTACTCTACATTTTGTTATTCCCAAAATAAAACTAAAATGTATATACATACATATATCTACCCACACGGGTGCATGTCAAAGGATAATAATCGATTACTCCTAGGTTTATGCCCAGTGGACAATACATATGTACATACATGGAGCACTAATTAAATACGGGCTCCAAAAATGTTCCAACAGAATTATCATTTCATTTTAGTATATTGTAGGCTCCCGGTATGAGCACAGGAGCACAAAATAGTGTCGTTAATACTACAAAACCCAACGAAAGCTATAGATCTGCAAATTCCTCCCTGTGTAATTTATTTTGTTACAGCTTTTTCATATTCGAGAAATATGTATACAGCAATTAACTTGTAGATTCACCATTTAATTGTATTGATAAAGCGTGACCTTTTCCAAAATACAAATCTATTTCTACACACGCTTACGAAAGTATAGGTTTATTACGACAGCAAACAGACAATTACAGATATCTATGTACTATGTACATGTATCAACATGGAAAATTGGTGGGTTTATTTTTCGGTGGACAGCTCGAGTCGTCGACGTCAGGTTGCTTTAGTTTCCCCACAAATATTTTCAAAGTGGAGGCTTTTTGCCTGTTTGTGGAAATGGACTATTTTCAAAGACTTTAAACAGAGCAAATATTTCGAAGTATGAACATTGTGAAAAGTAACGGAGAGTTACAAAAAATAAGATGATGCTCACAAAAGCAAATTCAAAAGCAAAAAATACTTGGACATAGATACAATTATCAATTATGCGAACATTTTAAATTCTAGAAAATTAATTGCATAAAATACAATAACACAAAATTATGTGTCACGTTATACAAAACTTCGAAAACATTAAATTCTACAAAACATTTTGAAAACAATTAAATTATAAACTAATATAACTATTAAATAAAACACGATTTAAACTACATCATAATATCTAAAAACAAACGACAAAAAATTAAAAAAATAAGTAAACAAAATGTTTTGAAAATTCAACTTTTTAAACCAGAAAAAATTAATTAAAAAAGAATAATGCGAATTAAAAGTACAAATCTTGTCACAATCTACCACGATGAATTTTACAAAATCATTTCAAAAACATATAGAAGTTTAGACATTATTAAAAAACAGTTATGGTGAATTATGCAGATTTATTTGCAAACATAATACTTACAATTGTTAATAATAATAATTATACAAAAACATTAAAAAACACTATCGGTGAAGTTTGTAAAATCATTTAAGAAATAAATGTGGATAATTACGCAAAATTATTATTTTTAAAGAATAACTACGGTGAATTATCCAAAATTATTTTGAAAAACCAGTATGGTAAATGTAAATTTAATGTTTGAAAAACAATAACCTAAATCATACTTTTATGTTTAAAAAGCCAGGTTACACATCTCTGGTCATTAACAAGTATATACCATGAATTTTACAAATTATTTAAAATATATATACTATATATGCAAATTTATTCTTCAAAAATAAATTCGGTAAATGATAAAACAACATTTTATTTTATGTAAAATTACGCTAACATCCATATTCTGTCTACTAAATGATAAATAAGAACACTTTATCCAGAACTGGACATCATTGTCCCTCATTTCTCGGCCTGCAACACCGTCCTTGATTAGCAGAAGTCCCATTCGCCCTGGCAGCCGCCCTCTCTGCCGCCCTCTGACTGCTCCTGAATTTCCGGAGGACATTCCGGTGTTCCCCCCGCTTGTAGGTGGCCGCCCAAAGAAAATCCGAGCACTTGACCATCTCCTCCCCACAAGTACATTCCATGATCCGAAGTTCCCCGCAGGTGTTCGGACTAATCGCATCCTGTGTCATCTCCTGCTGAAAATCCCCGTATTTGAGCACTTCCCCGGGGAAGACCCGGGCGAGGACGGCATTGTCCGAGGGACCGCCGCAGGGCATGCTCCACTCCTGTTTCGTAAATCGGACGGAGGGACACGGACTTTTGTTGATGATTCCCACTCGTCCGAAGCTGTCCCCGTTATTTCCGGCAACCTCTTTTACGCATCGGAGGCGTGCTCCGTCTTCGTATTTGAAACATGGCCGCACGAGGGCGTGACTGACTCCGTCCAGGAGAGTCAAAATTATTGCTACGGGAAAGACAGAAAGAAACGTTGCCCGGGGCGGTAGCCACATTTTTCAGAACAAATTTTCGAAATTTTCTCAAAGGGAGATTGTAGGACACTATTTTCAAATTATAAAAAATTTGCCTTTTCAAAATTGAACTGCGCCGAATTAATTACAAAACAATTGCAGATTCGTCACCAAAGTCCCAAAATAATTTCAAATTAATCACTGAAATACCGAAATAATTTCGAATTAATCACTGAAATAAATCCGAATTAATCGCTGAAATAAATCCGAATTTATCACTGAAATAAATTCGAATTTATCACTGAAATAAATTTGAATTTATCACTGAAATAAATCTGAATTAATCACTGGAATAATTCGGATGTAATCACTGAAAACTAATTGCGATTGAATCACTGAAAAATAATTCCGATTGAATCACTGAAAAATAATTCCGAAATAATCAGTGAAGTAAAATCGAAATTAGTGAAATAAGTTTAAATTAGTTGCGAATTACATAAATCACAGGATTTGTTTGGAAATTCAACACTTTATGGACTTTGTCAGCGCCAGTTACGCTTAGAATTCCTCGGATTGAAAATCGGACAACAAATTTTTTAAGATCAAAAATGTGTTTTCGTACAGAAATAAAATTTCTGGCTCTATCCTCTCCTCCTCTTGATATGAGACTGCGGATGATGTAAACAAAATTTTTAATTACACTCATAACTCCAGAGCAGCCGAGCGTGAGCACTTCCTCCTTCATCTTGGCAAGAGTCTCAAAAATTTATTTTTCCATTTCCGCTCAGACAGTGCCATAAACCCTTTTTTTCTTCCTCCAATGCCATCCACCAAATCTCAAAATACTCTTCGTTTCCTCTGGAACACTCATTTTTAATTGTTATGACGCTCTGGAAGATTCTCGCAATGGAATATCTACAAAAATGTATCCATAAAGTGTAACAAAATCCACTGGGAAAAAATCTACCAAAACAATTTCGTCCAAAAATAATGATGGATATTAAGGGCCAGCGTTTGACGGGGGAATGTTAATAAATTCTTCTTTGTGTTGGTTTACTTTGTGGCTTCTGACATTCCATGTATTTCCCAGCTATACCCGTGAATTATTTACTCTTTGAATTACGTCTTGAGTGCCTTTTGGTGAATGACGAAGTTCACATTATTAGTCCAAACACTTTTACATGTGCTACAAACAAGGGTGCATGCATAGGTACTCCTGAATTGACCGAGATCTCCTTTTTGGTCTTTGGGATGACCGTGATGTATTGATATTCAAGGGATAGGATTTCTACCTGTCTAATATATCCAAAATTGGGGCTTAAAGGAAAGAAGGTAATTCAATTAAGAACAAAAATGTTATTCAATGCATTGCCATTTTAATCGTAAATATATTTAAGACAGGCAGTTGGGATTTTTTTTGACGCCATAGCCGTAAGGTAAATGTACTCTGTATTGGGTAAATAGGCAACGATGGAACACTCCCATTTTCGGGATAATCTGTGCCATTTATGTATGTACATAACATATCTGTGGCATACACGTATGTACACAACACTTATTTATTTATGTATTATGTATATGGAACCAGAGTTTTCTTGACATTTATGCAGCTTAGACCGGAACATACATATTTGTACGTGTGAATTTGTTCATGCATATACGAGTAATTCATTAGAGATAACACTTACAAAAGGTGAAGCAGAGGATAAATTCCTGCATGATAATCCAACTACTGCGTACACTCAATTTGAAATTATCTATTCTAATATCATATAAACAAATAACATCTCATACTTCGGTGGAATTAATAATTCCATTACTGGAAGCTTGCAATGGGCAATGATGGTATCGCGAAAAATCTCATTGATTAGGATGCAAAAATATGAAGGAATCGAAGCACCTGCTAATATTTTTGGGGCAACATTGTATGTTCTTACGCGGACAAATATCATGTAGTTATTAACTCAGCTATTTTTGATTTTTGATTCGCAGCTTTGTCTGTAATTAATTATATTGACTACAAGTTTTGCTTAAACAAGACATTTTTTCCTCTTTATCCATTATCCCCATTAACATATCAGACATTTGAATCATTTGTAGGGACAGCCAAATTATGTTTTACATTTATTAGAAAATATTGCTTATTCGTTAAATTTCGTTTATACATATTTTGATCAGTCCACATGGATTGAGCATAATTTTCTATAGAATATGTTGTACAAGTTCTTCAACAAATGTTTTTTATGTGAAAAATAAATAAAAGGAACAATTTTTTTCAAAATGCTATTTCGGAAAGTATACAGTCCACTCTTCTTATAATAGCACCCTGGAAAGCAGCAAATTTTGCCCGTTATAGAGAAGAACCGTTATAAATAGACATTTATATGTTAACAATTGGAGAAAGTTTTTGAGGGGAGCATTTTTTGTTGCTGTTACAGAGTGAGAACTGTTATAAGGAGGGCCGTTATAGGGAGAGTCAACTGTAGACATCCTTTGAGCTATTAAGCATACATTTTTAATTTCCTTAATTAGAAACAGCGAAATCATATATTAGGTGTGTATTATGTAAGTTATTATATTATGCACCTTTATGAAAGACGAATGAATCCAAGAATGCATTTAAGCCAAAAATGCTTTTAAAATGCTTTGATGTTTAATGACATAAAAAGCATCGATACAAATTTTGGTTTTGGAAATTTCATAGTTTTCATTTATTAAATATACATATGCATGTTTGATAAAAATAAAACACAAATTGGCTGTCCCTGTACAGTGGAGTCTCTATATAATAACCCTGAAGGGAAGGACGAAACATATTATTACAGGGAAATCATGTTATACAGAACGTTAAATATGCAGCTTGCATGTACGAAGGGCTAGAAAAATAATGTTGTTATAAAGAGACTTGTTATAGAGAGACTGCACTGTAGTCATTTTAGCACATTCATTGGCACATGGACGAAAGCGTACATAGGTGCATATCCAACACTTTCTCGTAATGCGATGCCGGTATATGTATGTACATATTTACACATTTTACGTTTATGCTGTAATCCAAGGTACATTTTAGCAAAAGTTGCACCCCATCTTTTATAATGAAAATGTGTTAAGGAATATTTTAATGCTATTATTATAAGTATAGAGTATACTTATAATAAGTATATACGAGTACACACAAATGAAATAATAAGGTACTTACGTATGTATTATGTATATATATATACACTGTTCCTGAATTTGCAAACAATATTTCCCTTTCCAAACTATGTAAACATTTGCCAAGAAACGTAAATATTACCTTCAACTAGAAATTACGGGAGGTGGAAGCATAATTAAGAAAAAGATGACTGCAATAGAAATTTTCTACCCAGTCACGGTGTGGTTTCCAATGAATAAGGTTTACATATTTTGAAATAACAGCTGGTAAGGTATTTTTCTGTATTGAGAAATTCTGGTGCCATTGATCTCTTTTGTATGGTTCTTATATTTCCGTATTTCGGCCTGATTCCATTTGTAGAGGTCGATACGTCCTGGAAGAACAAGGCATAGAATATGTTCGCACCACTAACGTTAAGCATGCTGAGGCACTTTTTCGGCTCCTCCAACGACGTCCTCTGCTGTGTCCTTTTCGACTGGGATAAAAAAGGGGACCAGCTGGTGGTGAGTAAAATGCGGAGGAAATCCCGCTGGAGCCGGATTCATTTCTGGTGGATCTTTTTCGAGACAGTCAACGTGATAATAAATTTTTTATGGACCTGGAGGAACATCAAGGATGAAGTACGGCTAAATGTGGCTATTAATTTCCTCTACGCTTATTTATACTTCGTCATCTTCCTATTCGAAATTACTTTGCGGTGGGATAGACACGAACTGGGTCGGTTCCTGAATGAAATTTTGAGGATCAATCAGAAATTTGCTCGTAAGTTGTTATTTACTAATTGTGAAAAACTCTCTTGTGTTTTCCGAAATATAATTAATTATAATTAGGACAAGCCAAAAACATAATTCACAAAACTTCGTTTTATGCCGTTTTATGGTTAGCACGTATGAAACACGTTCATTTTATTTTATAAAAACAAAATAAAGCATAAAATTCATACTCAGAACAAAAGGAGCATAACCAACATAATCCCAAAAAATTGGGTTACAAATAGTAAATTTTCAGCAAATTCCGTAAAAAAAAGTTCTATCTGCAAAACATCTTTTAAAAACGGGCCCATATTGATAGCAGAAAAAATGTATACTGGAGACAGCATTATTATCTAGAGCATAATTTTTTCGGTAAAAGAATAATCTTTCAGCAACAAGGAGCAACAGTTGGCTTGCCCTAATTATAATTAATATGATTTATAATAATTTGAAAACCAATGTCATGGACAATTTTAAAAAATTTCCATTCCAAAAAATAACAGCTCATGCCTCAGAAATTTGAAAAAATAATAGAACGTGCATGCTTGAAAAATTTGAAAAAAATAAAAGCACGTACAGTGGAGTCTCTTTATTACATACGTCTCTTTAGAACAACTTTTCTATACAACAACATTATTTTTTCCGTCCTTCATATGATATAAGCTACATATTTTATGCTCTATATAACAACTTTTATCTGTAACAATATTTTTTGTCCTTCCCTTCGGAGTTGTTATATAGAGACTCCGCTGTACCATTTACAATACCAATACATTTCCAACAGAATACATTCATTGGCCGTGCATCAACCAATTTCTTTAGGCTCTGAAACCTCTCAAAAGCAGTGTAATGGTCCAAAAATACATATATAAGTAAACAAAATAATGATAAAAGTACATCAATGAAATTTCAACAATTAAATACCTTAACGAAGTAATTACATAATCTTGATTTTAGAAAAAAACATTGTCATTCTTCAAGAAAACTTCAATTCAATTCCAAGAAAGATTAGCATGTGCCCTATTAGTACTATTCTAAAAAATAGTGCCAAGTGCCTCAATCCATTTTCAAAAAATTAATGTATCTCTTATTTAAAAAAAACAATTTGATGAGCCTTAATACATTTTCAACCAACAAGGACATGCGCCTCCAACCATTTTTAAATAATTTCAGCCTGTACAACGGAAATATATCTATATAAGGGAATTCCCCAAAAAAGACCTCTGACCTTCCTCTGACTTTTTACAAGTATTTGTTAGTGTCGTTATAATAATAATAATATACTAATATTATATTATATAATATTATTATATATATTATATAAAATATAATAAATAAATATAATAAAATATATAAAATATAATATATTATATAATATATAATAATATAATAATAATTACAGAAATCGGTGCTATTGCCTAATTATACATTTATATGATGTGTATATAATGATTCATATAGGTATATATTTGCCAAGATTCTTCACCAAGAAACTGGACATGATTCAAATCTACATCATCGCCTATTCCGTCACGTACCCGCTGATGGTGCTGCCATTCTTAGGGATCTTCATCGTGGACAGAAACAACGGGCGGTACCTCTACCGCTTCCTTCCGCCCGTCTTTCACCAATCCTTCCTCTGTGCTTTGATATGGATCCCTTGGCAGTATTACCAATACGTTTCCTTGGTCTATGCCATCTGCTTCATCCTCTTCGCCATCCTCCTTTACACCCGGGTCGCCATCTTCTGGGTGAAACGTTCCCTCATCTTCAACTTCAAGTCCCAAGCCTTTCAGGACGCCCACAGAATACTTACGGCCATGCACGTCCTCACGTCCATGTCCAATGACTGCTTGAGCTCCAAGGTGTGGTCCGGCGTCTTCATCATGCTCATTCTAGGCCAGTCCTTCGCCGCCTACGGCTGCGTCAATTGGTTCCACCAATTCGAGATGCCCTTTTTCCTGATCTTCCCCGTTGTGTTCATTGGTTGTGGGGTGACGGATTTGGCCATTCTGCCCCTGGTGGGGAGTATTCAGAGGCATTCGGGGATGTTTCCACGGTTTTGGGAGCGGCGGTTGGGCTCCGTTGTAGGAAGGAACGTCCGCCTGGTGCGGAAGCAGCTTAGAGCGATGCGGCCGTTTGGGGCGAGAGTAGGGAGTTTATTTGTTATTAAGAAGAAGACTTTTCTCACGACTTTCGTTGTTGTGTGTAACATTACGATTAAGGCGTTTTATAGTTCGAACAACTTATGATTAACCCCAAGGCGTTGCCGCTTCAGCGTCATTCACGCGGTAGTAGGCAAACGCAACGTGATTGTGGAAACGTTTTCAGGAGGCAAAAAGCGCGCAGCAAGTAACTACAGTGAAGTCTCTCTATAACAAGTCAATTTATAACAACGTTTCTCTATAACAATATTATTTTTCCACCCTTCGTACACGTAAAGTACATATTTTATGTTCTATACAACAACTTTTCCCTGTAACATTATTTTTTCCTCTTCCCGTCAGTGTTCTTATAGAGAGACTCCACTGTACGGTCAAAATGTCATGTAAGCATAAACTGTTATCAACTTTCATTTGCATTACAAAACGTTTACGATAATGCTACCAAGGCGTTTAATTACAGCGTTTGGGAAGCGAAAACGTTCCCAATGCTGTATTTGTATTGTTTAATTTTTGTATGACTACAGTGGAATCTCTCTATAACAGCATCCAAGGGAACCCAAAATTTTGCTGTTATAAAAGGAATGCTGTTATACAGAACACAATTAATATGTATTCCATGTACAAGCTGCGGCGAATTTCCTGACGTTATTCAGAACATGCTGTTATAAGGGGTGCTGTTATGAAGAGACTCCACTGTATATATATAAATATGCGTATGTACATGGTAAACTCAAATATTTAACAAAAATAGTTTTGAGAATTTTATGTGACATTTTATTTTATTGTAACTTTATTTGGCATTTTTAAATGGCACAAATAGAACGGTTTTGTATATATACACGTAAACGCTGATGTGACGTCTATCAAACGTCATTCAAATGGATTATAGTATAGCCAAATTTATTTTGGAAAATGCTCTCAACGTACATTTTGTAACGTTACTAGGTATATTCACAAAATTATTACAAGCAATGTTCCAATAATCTTTGTAACGTTTACGTTTGGCGAACGTAAGCGTTTCTTGCATTTGCATAGTACAAAAATAATTTTGTTAACGTAACATTTTGTTTGTTCCAATGAAATACGCAGTGTTGAGGAAATACTTATAGTTTATGAGTTGCTCTTATAAGGTCATTATGTCATACGTCACGGACGTCACTCCAGCCGTAATAAAATCCGCTAACATTGTCTGAAAACGTTCTCTGGCGTACATACACAGCTGTTTATACGAGTGGCGGACGCGAACGTCCAGAATTCATAATGTACAAAAATGATTTTGTTTAAACTTTATATACGACATCTTGTGTGTTTAACACGCTTGGCGGACGCAAACGTTTTGTGTATATTGTAGTATTTGATACACAATTTGTTGTTAGCGTTTTGTATATTCTATGTTTGCATTTGTATAATGTACACGACGACCTAGAATAAAGTTAAAAAGTGCCACGTTGTGTTGGAATAAATTGGCGGTTGTTTTGAAAATGAAAATAAATGCTTTAATTTTGTTTCAAAATCCATAAGGATCCCCTTTAAAAATACAAACTCTGGAGTCGGTGGACCTCAAATTAAAATCCTTCTCCCCGAGCGCTTCCTGCAAATCCCCGTTGCCGATCCTCCCCCCATAAAATTCCATGGATTCAATCTCCGGCAGGGCCGCCAATGCCCCAACCCAAGCCACTTCCACCACGTACATGTGCTTCAAACAACTGCTCAAATGTAGCCTCTTCAACTTCTGGAATTTCGGGATGTTCTCCGCCAAGCTCTGAAGCTCCGGGTAGTCAAAGCTCAAGGTCCGGAGCTCCAACTCCACCAAATTATTCGAGGGCAGCGTATTCATCTGGATGATCGTCCCACAGGGCTTCCTCTCCGCCTTCTCCGTATTGGCCACCGTCACATTCAAGTAGAGCTTCTCCAAATTATGACATCGGTGGAAGGCCTCACAGCTCAAGGCATACAATTGGATGTTCAAATCCTGGGAAATCACACACGGATGGATGGATATCCGGGTCAACGTCTTCCGGTTCCTGTCAATACACTCGCAGATGATCCGATTGAAGGCGCTCGTGATGTCCTGGGTAAATCCCCGGCAGGTCAGCTCCTTCAAACGTGACCTCTGAGCCGTCAGTACCCGATCGATCCCCTTCGTGTCCACCAAGGAAGGACATCCAAAAAAACATAAATTAAAATTCGAATTAAAATTTTTCATTTAATTTTTTTTTTAAATGTTTGTTCCTAATTATGAATACAAATTTTTTCGGATATCTAAAATATAAATTCTAATTCCAATACAATTTTATTCAAATATTCAGACATATGAATACGTATTCAAATAGTTTTCGAATACTGCTCAAAATTTATTTGTAATGCAATCTGGCATAATTTGTAGCTAAAATAAGCGCAAAATCAATACACAAAATTATTAATTGACTCCGCAATTTTGATTTTGCAAAAGTCGATACTTTTACGGACGAAATAGTTATGTTACTGCCAATTGAAAAAATCATTGTTGCAATACCTCGATTTTGCAAAACAAACTTGCTCAAAGGCGGGAATTGGCAACATAATGAAGGAATTTTTTAATAATAATAAGGAATCCAAATCTCAACGCTTGAATACGAATTTGAATTTCGAATGTATTATTTGTAATTATAAATTCCAATTAAAATATTTTACTGACAAAATATGGACACTAATTCCGAATGAAATATTTTGCTCACAAAGCTACGGATACTAATTCCGATTAAAATATGTTACTGACAAAAATATGGATACAAATTAATTCCGATTAAAATACTGCAAAACATTGATAAATTCCGATTTGAATTCGAATACTGATTCGGATGTGATACCTTCGTGTCCACGTCCAAAATCAAGCTCTCCAATTGAGGAAAAGACGTGGAAGGGCCCGTGACGAAGGTCATAGGCGAGTGGGGGTCACAGAGGACACAGCCGAGGCCGCCACAAGTGAAATTCCGCAGATTATCCTTGTTCTTGATGAGAAATAGAGTGACCACCAAAGGATTGAACCGGGGCTTCTTCTTCACGGCGCCGGAGGGCGCCACCGACGCGGCGATAGCCGTAGCTGACGCTTTCTTCCTCTGTTCATCCTCATTGTCCTCTTCGTTATCACTTCCGGTTTTGCTGTAACTCTGGTTCCCAGCCCCGGAATTGACCCCGTCCTTCCCCAGCTTCCGCCGGCTGCTAGTGTTGAGGCTGGAGCCGGATTTGAGATAACTGGGCATGTAACTGCTTCCGGAGGGACTGGGCGAAGGCGAGCGCGTGAGGGAGTTATTGCTGGTCTTGGCCTTCCCCGGCGAAGGTGGATCTTCTGGGGGTGGGGCGGCGGAGCCGGCCGTGGCTTTTCCCATGCTATTGATCCCTTTAAAGCAGAAGGTCTGGAGGTTGGGCGTTTGGACGCTCTCCTGGAAATAGAGTTCCGCGTTGAGTGCTTTATTTTCAGAAACTGAAATCGTACTTGAAATTGATTTTTCATGTTGGTATTTCATTTTAATTCGAATTAAAATTGGAATTAAAATTCGAATTAAAATTTGAATTAAAATTCGAATTAAAATTGGAATTAAAATTCGAATTAAAATTGGAATTACAATTCGAAGTAAAATTTGAATTACAATTCGAAGTAAAATTTGAATTAAAATTCGAATTAAAATTTGAATTAAAATACGTGTTTTTCCTAATTAAGAATTCAATTCGGATGTCTAAAATAAAAATTCTAATTCCAATCAAATTTTATTTAAATAATGAGTCATATATGAATACATTCAAATACTTTCCGAATACATTTAACATTATTTGTAATGCATTCTTTCTTTTCTAGCTTTTAACAAGTGCAATTAATATACAACATTATAAATTGACTCCACAACTCTGATTTTAGAAGAACCGATGCTTTTTTACGGACGAAATAGTAATATTATTGCCATTTATAAAATCATCGTCACAATACCTTGATTTTGCAAAAAAAAAAAAAACAACTTGCCCGAAGGCGGGAATTAGCAGCATAATGAAGGAATTTTTGAATACCAATAAAGCATCGGAATCAAAATGTCAACTTTTCAATACGAATTTCAATTTCCAATGCATTTGTAATTATAAATTCCAATTTTAAATATTTTTTTCACAAAAATATGGATACTAATTCCGATTAAAATTCTGAAAAATATTAATATTAGTATAATTCCGATTTGAATTCGAATGCCGATTCGGATGTCATACCTTGCTAGTACTCAAGTTTTTTCTAGCTAAAATGACAGACATTGTTTCCTAAACAAAAACAGCAGCTTTATAGCTTAGAACACAACTAAAAACGAAAGCCGAATCCAAAATTTAAAAAATGCGTTAACTCAGTTTTATTGAAGGTTCCCGTTTCAGCATGCAAAATAGATACCTACTCTTAATTAAATTGATTTTAGACTGAGCAAAGTGAGCAATTAGAAATCCGAACTCGACAATTTAAACGAGTATATACTTAATCAATTTCGAGTACCTTCCAAAATCCTGACTTATCAAGTATGAGTGTCTGGCCAAAATCTGAAATTGTACTTGGTTCCAAAATTGACACTCGAAAATTGACCTTAAACCCATAAAGAACTTTACCTGGAAGAATGTGAGAAGGGAATATTCGTGGACACAGAGGACGTGCTGCAAATGTGTGGCCGTGATGCTCACGTGCTCCAGCGTGGAACAAAGAATGTTGTATTTCCGCTTCCGCACGGACATGAAATGAGAATCCAGCCGGATGTTGGAGAAGGTGATGCTCTGGAGGTTTGGACAAAGCCGGAGGAAGGAGATGACGTTGTAGAGCATGACAAAATGGGAGAAATTGACCACATTCACGGCGTCCCTATGGAAATTCATGACGGGGAGGATGGAAGCCACGCTATTAATGGATAAGGTCCCGTATGGATAATTCCAGTTGATCCGATTCACATTGCTGGATGTGACAAAGGCTTGGTAGGGGAAAATGGATTCCAGGCGGCCCATGCGGGTTCGCCGGATTTCGACGTCCCGGCTCACCGGAGATCCTCCGGAACCCCCGCCGGCGGGTTGGGTCTGAGGCCTGGGTTTTGAGGGAGGGCCAGACCCAGATTTCCTGGAGATTGTTGTCCCCTTCCGCTTGGAAGTTTTATTGTTGCTGGACGTGGCGAGTCTCAAGGTGGCGGAGACCAATTTATGGGAGCTCCGGAGCTTATCGTAGGCCTTGGAGATGTGACTGATCCGCTCCAGGACCTCTTCGTAGTCCTTTGTCACGTGCTGGGGATTGTGGGGGTGATTCAGGTCCGGATTTTCCCAGGAGGTGGACAATGTCTTTGGGGAGGACGGGGAGCCTGGAAGGGACTCGCCGGTCTTGTTAAGCTTCTTGGAGGACGATTGTGATTTTAGGTTATTATTCCCGGGATTCTTCCCAGGAAGATCAACCCCATCTTCTCCGGTGGAGGATTTGGTGTACAGGGCCTCCAATTCCTGTCCACGGAGGGCCTTCAACTCCACCCCGTCCTGGAGTTGGACTGGAGGGAGTTGGAAGATGAAGGATGGGGAGGTGACGAGGTTCGTCGAGGGGAATTTCTCGGGGAGGTTCAGAAGCAGATCTTTCTTGGAATCTACCTTGTGATGACTCCGAAGCTTCCCTTTGCTGCCCTTTTGGACCCTACTCCCACTTTGACTCCTTTTCCCTTTGTGGAACTTCTCCAGCCTAATCACTACCTCCTCCTCCTCGTCAAGGGTCTCGTCCCCGTCCGATTCTTCCTCCATGTTTTCGATTTGACCGCTCTCGAATGCAGTTTCTTAAGGGATGCCACGAGACTTTTTGTGGCACTGTAGAATAGCCAAAGAGGAGCTCGGGCTAAGAATGACACGGAATCTGACAAAAGATTACTGTTATAGTTATAAGTAGATATAATGTGTACATAAATATGTATGTACATACATACATGCATAAATTTTGCATTGCACAAATGTATTTATATTTATGCATATTATATACCTACATACGCTATACATACACGTACTTTACTTACATTTTATATGTTATTATGTATTATACATATTATATAATATGCATTATTTTATGTACTTACAATTAGATACTTACTTTATTTTGTGTTAGTGTATGTGCATTAATATGCTGTATGTGGTCCAGTATCCAGTCCAGGTCCAGGTCAGATCGAGGTCCAAAAGATCGCTCAACCCCAAACAAAGCAAATTCCAACAATTAATTAGCATTTATTATGATTTCATTACTCATCACATCACATAATATTATGATTGTACATGAAGCATTCCAGCATTCGTTCGAGATCGAGAAAATGACGAGAGCGTTGCCTTTGAAGAAGCCTTTAGTATGGTTTGCGAGTTGCGACCGTTGTTGCAACTTGCGACCAGCTCATTGATGCGCCTGTTTCAGTTAATTTATTTATTAAATAAAAAATATAATAATATAATTATTTTTAAAAGCATTTTTTGCCTCGTCGCCGTCAGTAGGGTCTAGGGCCTAAAAATAAACCGGTGCCGGTTGCCGGTAGTTAGTGCAAACTGCAATTAATATGTATATGAATATAGCGAATCACAATACAATCTGCAAATACACCATAATATTTAAATTTTAAATACATATAATATGTATATAATTATGTTCATATTAATTTATGTATAATATGTATACATATAATTTATGTGTACTTGTATTGTAAGCACATACTATTTTATGTCATGTATAATATTATGTACATATTATTTTTTGAACCAAGGCGAGGTTTGGCTTTCCGCGCGTTTCCGCTTCCGAAATTCCGCATAGTTTTGGTTTCGGCAAATCGGCAATCTGTAGGTGAAAAAAGTGAAAGTGAATTTTCAAAATCCGGAATAAATTATCCACAATGTATTGAGTTTTCAATGATTGAATGTCGAATCCAGTATTCAGTAGAAGTCGAATGCTCGAATCACTCGAATGTCTTTATTTCTAATGTCGAGTTGTCGAGATTTAGAAAATCCCAAGTCGTATTAAAAAACTGCACTATTTAAAAACAACGTATTAAAAAAGTAGTATTAAAAACATTTCTGCTGCAAATCTAGCAAAGATACGAAAACAAAAGCCTGAACATGAATTCCAATTCCGAAGCAATTTCCAAAAACCCCGATTCTGATGCAGAAAGTAGTAACAAAAATTTCAGAGCCAAAGTGGACGCAGACACCAAGAGCAAGAAATTACAGAAAGAAGCTATTACGGAGAACAGCAACGGAACTCCTCAAACTGCGACCAATGACGTCGACATCACTCAGTCATTCACGGTTACAGGAATGTTCTCAAGTCACTCGGAGACTGCGCAGAACGAGCCATCACCAGATGTCAAAGACGAAACTGGGTCTAAGAAGATTCCATTTCAAAAACTGATAGGACAAACGCCAGTTGGCGAGACATTCATTCAAAAAGTGCATTTACATAATGTTTTTATCATTTAAACAAATATAATTTATAATACTTATGTAATAATTTACGTATGTGTAATGTGTGTGTACGAGGCTAAGCCATTTCCTTAAAAATCTGATGTAGGCGGTAGAGGAAAATCTCTCTTTAATGGGCTACTGCGCGCCCTACTGGGACAACTTCCGGCTCCAGAAGGCGCCGCCCTCCAGCTTGACCTCACCAGACTCAAAATATCAGAGCACGGAGATGTCCCGGAAGCAACTATTTATCATCAAGGTGTGGCCCAAGATTGAGGGTTTTTTCCAGGAGGATGAAGACCCCGTCGTCATTGCGCATGCCGAGACCGTCCGGAAGAACGGCCTCCTCACGCGCCTCTTCCGCTTCGCCTTCGACAACGAACTGGATAACCACAGATGGCAGTTTGTCCTGGAGAAACGCATTGGTAACTTAATTGAACATTTTTTTAAAAAATTAATTTTTTAAATAAAAATTTGAAAATACAAATAAAATAAAAATTTTAAAATAAAAATGAGACACTATAAATAGCCTTTTTTTAAAAAAAAAACGAGGGATATTGACATTTGACTTACGTAGATCCAGGACTGCAAGGGCTAGCTGAAAAAAATAACGTCCGCCAATCCTGGGCTGTCAAAGCGCTGGAGCCAGTTCCGGAATATGAAGAACGATTGATTTACACCAGGAGCTTTGACACGGTATAGAAACCCTTTAGGAAGGTCAAAGGTCGCGAATCAAGGTCTATACTAATTTTATTTATTCATTTTATTTATTTATTTCTGCCTCCACAGCACGGCCAAAGTTGCAAGTACAAAATTAATCAAGAGCCTGGAGTCGTGTCCAAGCACAAGAAGACCTTTTTCACCGAGGTCAAAGCCAGCCTCATTGACGCCTTTGAGGGAAGCAATCAGGTGGAGAATGAGGACCAGCCCTCCCGAGAGGGCGTCCTCTTCCACCGCTTTTTCAAAGGCAAGGAATTTGAATTCGAGGAGGCGGGAAATCAAATTGCTTGGACCGTGTCCATTCGCACAGGTAAAGTACGCCAGCCATTTGTGAGGTCTTGGAAATTATTTTTTTAAACGGGAAACAGGCATTAATTCTCGAAATGGCCGGTGCTTTATAGTGAGGGCAGAAGCCGTGCCCCAAAAGACGTGGTTTGTCAAATCCGATGAAAAGTCTCTGCAACTGGAAGTGAAGAATTCAAAAGGTGTCTTGCGGTCCAGAAATCCGTTTGAGCTCAACGATGACGTAATTAATCTTTTAATACACAATTTATTCTCATGAAATATTCGCATGTGTCTGGATCCTGGATTTTAATTTTTTAATTCATGCATAGTGCAGAGTCATTTATAATCGTTTGTACTGACTTGGTAAAATGAACGTAATTAAACGTAAATTGAAAATCAAAGCTTAAGTATTAAACAAATTCTAGGGCATCTCCAATTTATTCCTAGCCGAGCAGGTCGAATTGGATCGGCAGGTAGTGGAACAGAGCATCTTGGATTTCATTAATTGCGTCTGGCCGCGCATAAGGAATTTTTACTTGGAATTGTGTGTCAACAATGACGAAATGGGTCCAGTGATTCAAGTTGCCAGGAAAAATGGGCTCCCCACACGGAGTCTGGAGCTTCATTTTGACACTTTGAATGAGAGGAACCGATGGAAGTTTGCCTTTGAAATTAGTGTGGGTACGGAAAAATTAGGGATGATTTTTGCGCGGTTTTTTTTTTTTTGTGTGCAAACATGAATAATTTTTTCCTATATTATATTATTACACTGAAGACTGAAAAAAATTATTTCTGGAATGTTTCTATTGTTTTGCGATTTTGCGAAAGCTTGTAGGGAATTTTCTAATCGTCGCGAGTGGGCACGCCTGGATCCATCTTGTACTAATTCTTTCTTCGAAATTCGGACTTATAAATCTTATGAAAAGGTATTTTATCACATTTTTTAATATTAGTTTTATAAATAATAGCTGCAAGTTGGGTTAAGTCCAAAAAGTCACGAATATCCCATTTTGAAAAGCGTTTTTGATCACGTTTTCGGAAAACCCTGTACCCGTTTTCGGAAAATGTTTGTGATTTTGTTTCCAAATTCTTGGCACCAAAGTCAAACCAATACATACGAGAAAATTCGATTATAATTTGAACATTACATTGCCCCGAATTGACCTTCATATGACCTTCATGCGAATGTTCAATTGTTGACCTTCATGAATGACCTTCATGAATGTTCGATTGTTGTAGCGTGGCACCAGTTCCTTGTCTGGAGAGGATCAGAACGAGTACTTCAAGGCCTTCTACCAACGCTGGTTCCTCAATGAGGTCCAATGGAAGCTCGTCAAATGCTTTGCGCAGCCCGGCGTGAACGCCATTACGGCCTTGGACAGCAACAGACATCTCTTCGACTTTGGCAAGGACCTGGAGTTCTCCAGTGGTAGCGCGCATGTCATCTGGGCGGTCTCGGCGCAAAAGTGTATGAGTTCATTTTTTATTTTTTAATTCTTTCATATTGTTGTTCTTTCATTTGTTTCCTGAAACATATAACAAATCTGGAGAATGTCATCTTGTGTACATACTATGGATTTCATGTATTTTTGAGTTTTTTAAATTGTTTTTTCCAGTAAAAAAATATCCATTGGACAAGGTCTCGCCCGGCGTGTGGTGCTATGGCCTCACGGACACTTATCTCCCTCCGCCCAAGACGGAGATCCTGGGAAAGCCCAGAGAAACCGTGGCCTCCTCCCTTTTGAGTGACCTCCTGGAGGAGAGTGATGACAAGGATGACGTCACGACCTTATCGGGCGTGTCCGACCTGGACGCTGACATCTCCTTCGTCTCCAACACATTCACGGAGGAGACGGTGAAGAAGCAGAAGAATAAGTCCAGGAGCAAATTCAAAACCCTCGCCAGTAACTTTGTTCGTCCCGTCTTGAAGAGGGCCTCTTGGCTGGATTCTACCTCCAAATTCTTTCACCGGAAACGCTCCGCCAATAAGACGGAGGCGAAGGAGGAGAAAGACAAGTAGTTTGGGGACATGCCAAAGAACAGCCAGAATACATAATAATAATATACCAACATATCGGGAACTTTTGAATTTATTTTTAGGCCATAATTCTATATAAAAACACTGCTGGTACTGGACTATAATTTTTTTAGGTTTCCATTTGTATTTTTTAGATTCAACATGAATTTGTTCCTTTAGTTTAACATACACTTATGCGAACACTACAAAATTTCTTTGATGTATCTAAAAACTCGGTTAAAAAAAATTAGTTGAAGAATAATAAGATTTGATATCAGCGGGAATAACTGAAGGTTCCATGAAATCCCTGGTTGATGTAGTGTTATGTGTACGTAAATCATCATGAAAATGATTTTTATTGTTAAAAAAAATTGTATATATACATACAACTTGGACCAATAATAAAAAAGAACGGTGTGGTGCGACAAAAAAAAAGGAGCGAGCACACGTCACGTGTAATTTGGAAACGAAGGGAGAGAGAGAGTTTTTCGGAAAAAACCCAAGAAGTAAAAACGTGCATAACCAACTATATAAAAGGCAAAGGGAATTTGGAAAAACGTGCTGTTTTTTGTGGTTTAGTTATTGTTCCTTCTTTCTTTTTGTTCTTGTTCCTCAACAATTAATCCCGGTGGATGCAGTCCCAACTCTTTTGGTATCGCCGCCTGGACCAGGGATCACTTTTGGATTTGTGATGGCTTCCGGATCCCGAACCAGGGAGAGGAGCTTGGCCATTTTGTTGATCTCAAAATTTGTCTTCGCTTCCCCTTCCAACAAAATGTTTCGAGTGTCTCGAGGTAGAATTCGGAGGTTTGGTGAGAGTTTCAATGTGGTTAAGTAACCCCTGGAAGAAAACGTAGTAGAAACAACAAGATTAATAATTGAACTTTATACTGTTGATCGATTATAAAAAAAACAAATACAGAGAGAGAGAGAGAGAGAGAGAGAGAGAGAGCGCAAGAGAGACCAAGAGGAAATATAACAACGCTATTGACTGTATTTATTTATAATATTTATTTTTATTGGCGATTATTTTTCTATATATATAATTGCTGCACCTGTCATCCCCCACGATGATAATGGGATAATGTGGGTTAAATGAGAGGCGATGTGGATGAACTTTCTTTTTCGTCACTACTTGCTGGACGCAAACGGGCTTGTCCTTGTTTACGTTTAAGTCATATACCAGAACCTAATATATAATGAAAAATACAATAAATATGAGTCTGAATACATTTTATTTTTATGTGTGTATTATGTCAAATATGTGTACATATTTGAATACACGTTAATACATAGTGTATTCAAATACGTCTTCGCTCACCTTCCCTTCGTCCGTAACGCCAGCAAATACGGTGGATGAGTACGGAGCCCAACTCACGTCCAAAATGGGCAAACCAATTTCAAAAACGTACATTGGTTCCCTAATTTTCAAAAAAAAAAATTAACTTCCCGCAAACGGCTCAAACTATATTCAATTGTTGCCGCCATAATAAAAAAAAGAAGGTCTTACGGGTCGCGGCGATCCCAAATCTTGATGGTCCAATCTGCCCAAAAAAATAATTAATCTTATTGTTAGTAAGCATTTGAGACTTCATTATAATAATTATTCATATTTTGCACACATATTTAAGTACGCATAAATACAGAAATAGTTACTTCAAACATGAGATTAAAAAACCTATAGTAAATAAAATCGAAAAAAATCACATGGATTTTCTTTTACCTTCTGAACAACTGATGAACACTTCTGGGTGGAAGTGATTCCATTGTACCGTTGCCACTGGGAGGAAGTGCGCGTTGTAGATCTAAAACCAGAACAATACGTACCAATTTATCTCTAATAGGTCTCTAATTTGTCTCAAATAGATTTATTTCTACAATATATGTATAATTTAAAAAGTAGGAAATAACGAATACCTGAGGGAATCTCGAGCCATAAAGGGAAGAGCACCGGAAAATATTCCCTTCGGCAGTGCCCACTAAAAACGTGGTCTTCTCCTTCGGATGAAAAGCGAGACATCTGGCGCAGCCTGAAGGAAAAGGAACACACAATTTAAACATGCTAAAATAATGACAAAAATCCCAATTTAAATTGCGGATACACCTAAATTGTGGATCCCACACAATCACGTTTAAAGAATCAAGATTTTTGATAATTGCGGCTACATATTAAACAATTATTATGATAATTAAAAATTGTTAAATAAGTTAAAAAATAACAATCTAAATTACTCTTTAAATGCGAAATTTTTTTCTGAACCTACCAAAGAGCTTGTAGGTAGTCCCATCCGGACCGGTGACGGGTGGGAGGGGCAAATGGAGCGTGGACACGTCCGTGCCATTAAGTCCTCCAAGACCCTGAAGATCCGGAATCCCGACCGTCCAATGAATGATTCGGCCGTCCATACCCGCCGAATAGAAATTCGGATTCCCATCAAAGTCATCCGCACCCCACCTTACGCTCCACACGGGAGCTCGGTGCTTCATCTCCGTGGGAATATTTCTGAGGACCACCGACTGGGGCTCGTTCTGATTGGGCTTCTTCAAATTCAGGATGGCAACGTTCCCGTCATACAGTCCCACGGCAACTAAACAGTTTTTCCTAGTTCAAAAATACAGTGAGACAGTTATTACTTTCACTACGTAATTGCACAAAATAATGTTCGCACCAGCAAAAAAAAAAAAAAAATCAGGAAGCCCAAGGAAATTCTGTATGCGGGAAAAAAATTAACTCACTGTGGGTGGATATCAACAGACATGGCTCCCTTTGGGGCTAACCAGGCCTGCTCCGGGTAAGAGGCGTTCCTTAAGCTGTAAATGACGACCATTCCATCCAGTACAGGGTGGATGAAGGAATCTGTGGTATCGGAGAAAAAAAATGTCCTTCAAAAATTAATTCCATCAGTGCTACAAAATTAAAGAATTATAGTAAAGGAAAATAATTTAATGGCCTTATACATGATCCGTAACTGACGGCGAACATGTCTGGGTTTGAGATGGACCAGCTGATGCCCGTGACGTGCATTTTTTTAGCTTTATCATACATAAACTTCCAGAGGGGCAAGACCGTCCCTTCGCCCGTGTCCCGGAACTCATCCGAAGCGTCCTCAAAGTACATAAAATCTGGAAATGCGCCAAAATTCCAATTAATTAGAAAATTTCTCACTCATTCCACTTTTAAAGATTTCCTATTTACCAAATCTCAACTATAACACAAGCAGGCAATTTCCTAATCAGGCCCGAAAAAGAATCTCCGTTTTAAGATGGGCCAAAAAATTTTGTATTTCCGGTAGACAAAAGCATTTTCTTATATTTCATAATAATCTATTTACTTAACGAACCATTATTAATTGGTGGAAAAATTAAAAACAAAAGAAGGAATAATTACCATCTAAAACGTCCTCGTACACATTCTGTGTCACCATCCGCTCAATGACTTTAAGACCGTCGGCGGACTTGAGCAAAGCCAAATCTACGGCCGCTTGTCCCTCCACGACGGAAGGTTTCCGCATGCGCACTTTTTCTTTTTCAATTAATCTGCCATCAAATCAAAATGAAGGGAATATAATTCTAGTAAAAGTCCATCCCGATTTAATTTTGGTTAATTTTAATTCTTTTTTAATTTTGGTGGAAAATATGTTTTTTAAAATTATTTTATGATAGAGGTTGTCGTACTTGCTGCCTTCTTTTTCTTTCTTTGCCTTCCTCTGTTTTTCCTTCTCCTTCTCCTCATCCTCCTTATTCTCATCCTGATTGCCGAGGTCCACCTCCGCGGGATCTTTGCTGATAGATTGCTTCGGAGCGTTCGCCTTGTCCTTGTCATAGGCGTCGTAGATGATCCATTGGTTGCAATGATCTTTGTACGAGGACTGTGGCGGCGGTTGGGTCTGACTAATTTTCTCCTGGGAAAACAATAAACATTTAAATTATTACATTTAGGTAGTAATATCTCTCTCTTTCTCGAGATTTCAGTTCGTCGATAAAATCGATTAGCTAAAAATTATTTCAAACAAAACACAAAAGGTACGAACCCTCCGAGGATTATTGTGTGTCTGAGACGCTCTCTCGCAAAAATTAAACTGATTTAATAACTTTTTAGGTCTCTCAGACTTCCCTCCTTCTTCTCCTTCCTGACCTTCGGCTACATACATAGGAAAAAACAAAAAAATATTAATATTATAATATTTAGTATAACAAAGTATTACAGTCGACTCTCTCTATAACAGTCCCCTGTATAACAGTACTCTCGTTATAACAGCAGCAAAAAATGCTCCC
>JAQGBT010000204.1:0-67419 GCA_034698585.1 Disparrhopalites patrizii
CTTCTCTCTCTCTCTCTCTCTCTTTCTGTCTCTGTCTCTCTCTCTCTCTTTCTGTCTCTGTCTCTCGGTCTCTCTCTCTTGAATCTTCTCTAAAACTCCACTAAGCTTATGTATATCTTTTCAATACATTGAATCCTCACCCGTGTTTTTTTTATTGCCGTACTTTATATTCACCCTGCCTGTCTCCTTTCTTTACTCTCTCCCTCTGTCTTTCTCCCTCTCTCTCTGTCGTCGTATTTTATGGAGCTTTCTTTCTCCTCATTGTCTCTGCATACTAAATTGATAAGTTGAAATTTACCGAGAACACTTTTTTTTTGCTAGTGATTTTTAACAATAAAAAATGATCCCGTCTCCGTGTCCTCTCGTGCATATCAAAAGTCCTTTCTCTCTCTGTCTCCGTCTTTCTCTCTCTCTCTCTCTCTCTCTTTATCATTCTTTCTTTGCTGTCTCTTTTTCCAAGTACGATTTTTTGTCCTAAAGGTGGAAGGAAACTTATGTGAAAATGTGCAACTGTATTATGAGCTGATAATAACGTATGGATGAACCAAGGAGGATATGGAACTTGATTGAACTTTTTGATTACCCCAGTCTTTTTATAATTATGTCGTAATACATTTCCCCCCGGTAAAAGCTCTGTTTCTTCCTCCGAGTGCTCCAGTTAGTGTGTACTGTGTAGGATGAAATTTGAACTGGAATGATACTCCTTGTAGTAATATATTATTATTTCAACAACACACAAGCACGTCTATTAGTTTGCATAATGTTCTCCATTTCTCCTTCTATCTCTCTCTCTCTGAGCGATGCTTCAGGAAAAACTATTGTAGCATATTTATCAATTGTACTACATATACGTATGTGTACATAAATGTAAGGGAAAGAATGAGATCCAGAAGGAAAGAAAGTCATGGAGACGGAAAGAGAGAGAGAGAGAAATGAAAAGCGTCTCTCACGGAAAGGAATATAATAATTGGAAACGATAAATTTCTAATGTCGATTGAGACGAGTGATCATTACGTGACGGTAGTTTTTTTCTTTTCTTCCTCCCCCTTTTTCCCTCTATTCTCGGGAAAGACTTATTAAGGGATAGGTAGATAAATAATTGACAATGAATAAGTATATGGGAGGGGAAAGGAGTAGGCATTTCATCTATTATTAACTGATGGATTGGAAACAGTTGTATGTGAGTATATTGTATTAAAAGAGAGTAGAGAAAGAGAGAGAGAGACAGAAAGAGAGAGAGAGAGACAGAGACAGAAAGAGAAAGGGAGAGAGAGAGAGACAGAGAGAGAAAGGGAGAGAGAGATAGACAGAGAGAGAGAAAGGGAGAGAGAGAGACAGAGAGAGAAAGGGAGAGAAAGAAAAAAAGTTCTCTCCGGTAGGTAGGAACAGGCTTGAGCGATTTGATTAAAGGTCATTTAGAAGAGGGTGATCGTAGAAAAACACGTATGAATCCTCCCGCTGTTACATCTATTAAAAAGGATTGGGATCGTGTTGTTGGTCCAAGATCATAGCTGAGGATTGAAGGGGAGAAAAGGAGTTGGAAATACGTTAAAAAAATAGAAAAAATAAACCTTATGATATACTTTTTGCTTCTGTTACTTACAACCTCTGCACACATATTTTGTTGTACGTATATGTAGAACATCCTTGTTGTGTGGGGGGTTGCCAGTATAGACAAGTGACTCCAGAGGGGAAGAGATGTAAAAGTCTGTAGCTAATGAATTGCTCCAATGGTGTAATGAATGATGGGAAAGGATGAGACTTTTCGAGAAAGAATAGAAAGGAAAAGAGATGAAGAGAGAGAGAGAGAGAGCAAAAATCCTCCTGTATAGGTATTGAATGGGGTGTACCACAAAAAAAAATTGTGAGTGAATTATTATGATGTGATTGTTCGCTGGAAATGAATGGTGTATACATTCTTAATAATTTAATGGGAGGAAAAGACTGGAGAAAAAAAGGGACTGCTCTAATTAATTCTTATCATAACAATCGTTTTACCTATACGTACATTTTATGTATGGGGGAAAAGATAAAAAAAAACATTTTTTAGAGACCTGGTCTCGATCCGTTTTTTTTTTACATCTCCTACTAGATCTCTTCCATTCTTTCCCATCCAACTGATATTCATATGGGGTTGACTACAGTCGTGCATGAGATTCTGTGTGGGGCATTCTTCTCAACCAAAATTTATC
Organism: Disparrhopalites patrizii; assembly: GCA_034698585.1. NCBI lineage: Eukaryota > Metazoa > Arthropoda > Collembola > Symphypleona > Sminthuridae > Disparrhopalites > Disparrhopalites patrizii. The sequence continues at coordinate 2,193 of JAQGBT010000204.1, forward strand.
AAGGATGAGAGGAGTAATAATAATAGTAAGAGGATCGTTGGGGGGCATAGTATAGTGTATACATACGAGGAAATTAGTCATGGAAATTTTTTGTCGTAGAAATTTTTTTTTTTTACCTTTTTTTTCTTCAAGTACATGCAATTATAGTGTTTTATCTCCCCCTTCTCTATGTTTTTTGAAGAACATGCAAAAAAAAAGATGGTTCAGGTGAAGAATGTGCTTTGGAATTGTGTACGGACTAGGAAAAATCAACGAAGCATTATTGTGTGCCTTATTAACCATTATTTTATTATCAGTATACATTAATATGTGGTTTCTATATCACCGAAGAACCGTTGGACGATGTCAGTAGGATGCCTAATTGTGACGTACTTTACCGATGGTTCAGAGAAACACAAGTGGAAGGAGTTTTATAATTGTTAGCAGTACTACTACTAGGCTTTATTCCCATCAACTATAGCTATATTTCCCCTTTGGAGGGTACTTTCCTCTGTCTCTCTCTCTCTCCTTAACAAATGAGTATCTCCCATTGTGCTGATGGGCTTTCGCACAGTTATTTGCAAACAATGTTAATTAGCGGGATCATCTTTACGTCTGAGTGGTATAGAGTGTACTTTTCTGAGCATTCTCCTACCATTCATACCACTCATTCTCAGTAGCGAGTCAAAATATATGAGTTTAATAAATTAATTTTTTTTATCAAAAACTGCCATCCATTTGAAACCATATATAGTTCATGAAGGGGTAATATGACTCCTTAACATCACGTTTTCATTCCTTCATAATCATGTGTATTATATAAGAGTCCATTTTAATATAGTTTGTCAAGTGGATTATTAAAGTTTTTACTTTATTTATTTTTTATTAATTTTTTTTCCTTTTTTTTTCTTTGAATTTACAGGGAGCTTCAACAGATTCAGCTGATGGTAGCGGCATGTACCCACCCAGCTTCAACACAAGTATCCCAGCACAGCAGCATTACACTCCGCATAACCAAAGCCAGCAGACTTACTACTCGAACCAAGGAGGTCGAATCACGACGGGTCGAATCAAGGAGGACAAGCCCCAGCAACAGCAGCAACCTCAACAGCAACAACAACAGCAACAACAACAGCAGCAGCAACAACAGCAGACCGTTCAAAATCCGGGAGTGGTGCAGGTGCAACAGGGAATGCAATCACAGCAACAACAGAATCAACAACAAGGGCCACCACAGTCCCAGCAACAACCACAGCAACAGAGTCATCAGGGTCATGGAATGATGCCGCAAATGACAAGCACTCACATTGTTGATACCAATCAGTACGGTCAAATGCGACACAACACCGGCTACATGAATCCGGTACGTAGATACACGGATTTTGATTTCCCCCTTTTCCCCCTGGACATATAGGACTATCTATCATAAATACACGGAGATACAATTTATATGTATATAACTCATAACTCTACATCCATATAAATACTACAACGATAAGTGAAGGATGAGGGGGGAATTAAATTGTTAATAATTCTGTCGGATAAATCCAATCCTTCCTGATTTATGGATGGTTCTTTGGAGGATTCTATAAAGTCATGAGTACTACTGGACACTAATGCCTAAATCGTTTGTTTTTTTTTAGGGGAGAAGGGAAAGTATGAATTATTATTGGAGATTTGTAGGATTTATTATATGAGGGGGTAAAATGGTTCTTTAGTCCTTGCTTTATAACTATATTTCCCCTCCCAGGCCCTGTATATAACTTTCTGGTCACGTACCCAATAGTACGGCCAAGGAATTCGGGGCTGGAATGCACTTCTTGTTTTTTTATGTACCTATATGTATATGTATGTACGTATATGCTGAACAAGAGAGAAAGCATGCATGCAAAAGAGACCGATTTGTTTGGTGTTACTAGTTCATGTGACAATTGACATTTGTTGACGACTTGTTCTTCCGTATTATTCTTCCATAGAAGCAATTTAAATAATTTGTTCTTATTCATATAGGTCTTTTTACCTGACATTGAATAAATAAATCAATTAATATATCAAACAATATGATGACATTATTCTTCCGTATTATTCTTCGGTATTATGTTAGAGGCATCCGGGTTGGAGGTCTCATTTGCGTTTGTTTTTATGTCTTAATTGTGACTTTACATGTTCTTGTGTATCTTCATGTATTTTAGATGGGCGATGGAGGTCACGGGATGATGAGCAGTGGGATGCACATGCAGAATACGGGAGGTCATGGACAGATGCCGGGAGGTCCGGTCATGAGTCATATGACGCCTGATCGTCACAATCATAATCGTCAACAAATGTGTATTCGGAATGGGTGCAGTAATGCGGCGATGACGAGTCCAGAATGGGATGATGAGTACTGTTCCAGTGAATGTGTCGTGACCCATTGCAGGCAAGGCTTCAACAACTTCACCCAATACATCCCTTCCTATGCTTCTTACCCTATGTCAGGGGAATATTGAGAATATCAAATCCTTATATCTATACATCTACTTATATACATATATTTACATTTTGTTTTTTTTTCTTGTTTATTTTGTAAGATAAAAAAAATGAAACGACCTACCTTATAGGTATATATTTTGTAACTATTGACTCACTTTGCCCCTACACATACGTATACTATAGGCAGGCTCTTTATTATGACAAAATCAATGATGACAGGGATTTCTCTACCCTTTATTTCCTGTCTTTGTTTAAGGACTATATAGGTTTCTACTGTTTCCGACGTTCTTTGACCCAATGTATATTGTTAAGTGGTAGTAAGAAAGTAAGTGAAGTAGGCAATTTGTCTTGGTCCAGACAGAGGGAAAAAAAGCAATTAACGTAGGTATATGCATATACGGATATTGTAAGTGGTTACCCGCAGACATTGGTACATTTTTGTACCTTTTTGGATTGATAAAAAACAAAATATTTCCCAGGTTTTTTGTCTCTTTTATAATTATTCATAAAATTTACCTGTTGCGTGTCTCTGAAATTAGTACTACATAGTTTCTTCTTTTCTTTTTTTTGGAACGGCGAATAATAAATATGTTGATGAACTATGTATAGGAATGTCTTTACTAACTGGGTGTCAAGCAATCAAGGCGGAAATTCCAATTATGGCAACAGTGTCAAGTGAGTGACTAGAGTCAAATTCATTTATTTTATTTTTCTGGGTCTATTTTTTTTTTCTTTGCTGCATGCATCATCTTTAAATGCCGTGTGTTGTCTTTTTATGTGCAGAGTGAGCATTTTTTATATGTAAAACTTCTGTTGAGTCTTTTGGTTTCATTCCTCCACCTAAAACCACTTCAAGCATAGTTTTTATAACAATATCTCGCATTTGTCTCTTTTTCGAATCTCATTTGTTTTGTTTGTTATGCAATCGCTGACTCTTATATACTATTGTTTATTTACTAATTACTATTACGCTTTTGTCTCTGGGTACTTTATATCATGTAATGAATTTTGAAATAATAAAAAAAAAACACACTATTATAGACTATAAACATTTGTTACACATGCTTGTACCTCTTTCGTATGTATGACAATTGTAATTACTTGGTGCAAGATTTGCAATTAACGATTGCCTCGTGTGAGGGTGGTTTCCACACATTAGTTACATTTAATGCAAAAAAAAAATTATATTTCTGTGACCTGACGGTTCCAGCTGCTGGTAGTGTAACAATAATAATAACAAGTATAAAGCAGGCAATATTTGTGTTATCTCATTTCAATAGTTACTCTCACATTATTTTCACTTCTACGAAGCCAAGATGGTTTTTTTTAAATATTTTCCTTCCTCATGGAATGTGACACTTGCGACACATCCAAATTCTTTTTTTTTTCTGTATAAATCTGTGTAGTAAAGTAGGCTTTGCTCTCATGCTAATGTTGTCAGCTTTTATAATTTGTTCCCTCTGACTTATGTATAGCTAAGCTGTTAAAAATAAGAGCCTGACATATTTTTACTACCTCATAAATTGAGCAAGCACATGAAATACAGTGGGTCCCTTTGTGTCTCCACACAGGTTTAATGGACCGGGTAATAGCGGCGTTGTAGGAGCTGACGGATTATCCTACGTTACCTAAACAGCTGATGATCTATCATTGATTTATAGTGCTCGTTCTTCTCGACAAAAAAAAAATCAAAACAAAAAAAAAATGCTAAAATCTCTTGAACTGAATATAATCGATTCTGAAATCGCAAACCAACATCTTTTTAATTTAATTTGTCTGATAACATTACATTCTGTACAAGTGTGCTTGTATAATATAATTAGAAACGAATGACTGGAGTTGGTTGACTCTGGCTTGTAATTCTTTGTCGTCTGCACTTATGTACCAGTACAATTAGATTAGAATGATCAAAGTTTGTGTCTTTTTTTTTGTCTGTGTAGGTATATAAAGATAGAATTTTGCACTTCGCCCCAAGTGCAAGAACAACTCCGTGGTCAAAACTAAATCCACATGTCTGCTTTTTGTAACCAAGAAAAAAAACATTTCTGATACCGTTTCTGGTCATATGCCGGAAAAGTTTTAATCGTTTTACCAAAAAAAAAACAACAACAAATTGCTGTATTGATGTGGTAATCAAGACCGGTCATATTCTTAAAGTGCATAGGTAAAAGTTCATCCAAAATGTCTCATCCTATATGACAGGGAAAGTCATGTTAAAATTGCGGGTTGAAATTGATCCTGTAAACTTTTGGTAAATCTCTCCATAATCCTTGTCAATGTTTAATAATGATCATAAAGTGCATACATGATTTATAATTAGAACATTTTTATGGCATACCAGAACATATTACACATTTTATATCGTTAACTACACAACATCACGGACACCGATCAGACATTTATGTACACATTGCTGGATGATTACTTTCTTATTAAATTTATATGAGCCATACGGCGAGGAAGAGCTGGGCGGTGGAGATTGCATAAAAAGGCAAATGTTTTTATGTGATAGGGTAATGAACACCTGCTTAATAAATTGGACAAACGAGTACAGGGGATCAGAGGATGAAAAATGGTTAAAAGTCCCTTTTGGTCTCTCCCGGGCCATGAAAAGAAAAACTCTGCTCGTCCTTTTTTTTTTCTTTCCTGTAAACATCCTACACGTACAAAAAATATGTATGAGATTGTACTAGAAGAGACTTCGAGGCTATTTCATGGTAATATCATTATTATTAATTTATTAGTAATAATTTGGTTGGATATTTTAGTCGTAAAAACACAAATTTCGTGCTCCGCCGCCGCCACCAAAAAAAAAAAGAGTTAAACAGAGAGTTGCTGTGTATGCAACATAACTCACAATGTTTTGGTCCGTTCTCTTTAAATTGGCTCTAATTAAGTTCGCCATAGTAATTAGATATTTTGCATTTTCAATATGCAATTAGATGGAAATAAGGTTTTTAAATTCTGAATCCATATTACTATATACTATACAGTCATAATAAGAATCCTTATGTTATTTTGTCATGGGAAATACACCACTACGTTCAAATCCATAAGTGATTTTTTGTCTTTCTCTCCCTCCAAAAACCCAATGAACATATGTAAATGCCTCATTATTCATGTTTTATGCATGTTTTTTTCTAATTGAAGACTCACTTGAAGTTGTTTCCCATTACCATGCTAGTAATTACATTATGGAATTTTGTTGTTGGTTTTTTTCCCCTCCGTAATTCTATACATAGTTTGTTTCTTCCACTAATTATATTTTATAATGATGAATCAGCAAACCATGTCAAATTACATGATTTGTAGGATGCGGAAGTAATAGTGGCAATTCGTATGGGGTGAGGCTCTTCTCATCCACCTATAAAGGGGTAAAGGCCATAAGTCTTGTGTACATGCTACGGCAACAAAAAAAGGAAGATGCTATTTAGTTCACGTTACCCCTTTTTTGTTGGAGGCATGTAGTATTTATATCCAAGATGTGACAATATTTTTCCTTTAATCATATCAATCACCTATAGCTTATAGACATGAATTACCTTTCAAAAAACAGTTCTAGTTTGGCCCAGAAAAAGCCATTGCACGTCATGGCTATTAAATTTTCACATTCTCTCCAAAGTTAAAAATAACCATGCATATGCATATCTGCTTCCGCTATTCTCTACGTAATTATAATTTTAATCTCTACATATTCATAGTACACATACATCGAAAATATGATTTTATTCTATTAGTAATTCAGTAATTGAATATAAAAATAAAGAAGTACTCCCGGCTCAGAATTGTGAAGCAATTGATGCATGAACTTGTAGTGACAGGAAATGGTGATTTGGAAAATAGTTTAAATTATCAGTAAATTAGAACCGCAAATTTTGATTTATCCAGAATTCTTACAAACGGCCAAAAACTAACATAGATATGGGAATGTAAGGAACAAATGCAGGGATGAAGGATTGGACCGGTCTTGATATTAAAAACTGAGGAATGAATTTTCCCTTACGGATGTTGCAGACGCACTTGCGGGTGAATAAAAAAAGCATTTTGTCAATGGTTATAGTTTCCGAATCACTTATTATGTGTGTACATGCATAATTCAGTACGATTGTTTTAAGCATGTGTACATAGATGTGTGTATAGATAAATGTCTAGTGTGTATTAAAATTTTGGATATATATTCTAGTTGTAACTTAAATTTTATAAATAAGACATACACTATGGGAAGAATAACGAGGAAAGAGAAGGTGTATTATTTGTCTGCAATCAGTGGTAATTATCAATGTATAGAAATGCTCTCAAACAACAGAAACTGGGAGACTATGACAGTATGGAAATCCATTTATATACATATATATACCTATAGGTAATTTGTCGTTGTTGTATTTTTGCGTTTTGTTTTACAAGTCAAAGATTCCTCTTTAAGTTCAAGAAATTTCCCCCATTTTTTTTATTATTTCTCAGTGTAAGCATGTGTAGTCTCATGTACGTATTTATTTTCCTAGTTCAAAAAAAAATAGACATACATCTTTGTATTATTATACGAAAAAAAACAAATATTATGTATACATACACTAAATTTAAAAAAGCAAAAAAGAAGAAAAAACTTACAAAAAAATGTAATATACTTTATAATGTAATGGGGGAGTTAGTTCCCAATATTTTATTCATGTATGTACATACCGCATTTGTAATTGTGCAAAATAAAAAACATATAGTTTTTAGCTTATTAATAACTGTTTGAAAGAGGTGACAAAAACACAAACATGCTGTTTTTTTCAAAGAGGAAACACTTTGACAAGTTTTAACGCTGTGACAAGGTGCACATGCAAAAAAAAAAAAGTATTATACGTATAATAAAAATATCCTAGAAGAAAAAATTCCGTGTATGTACGTAACTACACTTAATTATCTACTTGTTAAAATTATTAATTAAAACAAATATACATTTTCAACCATTTATTATTGACGTGAGGGGTGGGGTGAAATACTGTATATACAAAGACCTAAAATAGAGAAACGTCAAGAAGGAAAAAATAATCATCATTAGTTTGTAGGTGTACCATGTAATGTAATGTATGTAACATTTAATGTCACTTGAAGGTATGAATGGGAAGTATTTTTACTTTTTTTTTTTTAAATTTGTTGCTGTTACTCTTGTACATACTAAGATTGTGGTTAAAAACATAGTTGATTAGACGCACAGAATTTACCTTGCAACTGTGCTTTTTTTTAGTGTAGATATTTACGTGCATAATTTTTGACTTTAAGACCACGCTAGACTATGTATGTACATTTAAAGGAATAAAATATTGCGGAATGAAAATAAGAGTTATATGTGATTAGGTTTTAAGTGTAATATGTAAGGTTTTAGAGAGAGAGGATAGACGTATTGATTTATTTCGGTGTAAATTGTTCATCTATTATGAAATGAAACAAAAAAAAACATTTTATTATAACGTAACACGAAAAAGCAATCCTTTGCAACAATTAAGAAAATACAAACGTTAGTAATCCATTTGTTTGTAATTTGTAAGTGTAAAAGTAGCTTTGTATTCTTCGTTTTAAAATGCACTATAACCCGACAAAACTCAGAATGTAAATGGAATGGGTATAGTAATAATGTTTGTAAAAACCAGATTTATTTCCTGTCTGTCCCCAACCTTATATAAAAAACCCGTAATTGCATGACAACGAAAAAGCTACAACAACAAATGGTGTATACGTAATACTTTACGTATGAATTTATAGCAATCGGATTTGCGTAAAAAAAAACACTTGTATGTTTGCAGTAGTCAATAAAGCGAAAAATTTGCACTCACTTTTTTCGTCAATGTTTAACAATACGTAATCATGTATTTATAAATAATCTCTATATGTAATCATGATGTAGGAATTTATTGTTGAAAAATTTCGAAGAAAAAAAAACAAAAAGTGGGGAGAAGTGAGAGATTTTTTTTTATCACAGTGGAATGTGAAGGATAAGATGCAAATGTAAATAAACACTCTTTCACTTTTAAGAATTATTATTACAATGTACTTAGAACTTTTAGAGCATTCATGTAGTTGATAGATACAAAAAAAATCTATGATATAGCTTGTACTGTTTTTTTTTTTGAAGATCCACGGTAAAAATTCTATTGAGTACGTTAGAGCACGTACTTTTTCAATGCAATGGAGGAGGCAGACAGCCTTATAAAGGGGGCTGAGGATGACTAAATAAGGACAATGTTTAAAAAAAACGTTACCGAAGTAATATACCTACATAAATATACATAATTAGCTCGTATGGGTCTTCATAATACTAAGTTCTGTTTTATTTTAATCGTAAACATTATACACCATAATATTTGGCTTGTTAAACTAAATGTAGTGTGAATATTACAATATAATAAGAATGTGTATACCTACATACCTGATTGTGTAATATTTCAGTTTCATTTAGTCGATACAAAATAAAAATAATATCCTCTTACTTACATTTGAGTCCTGATCTTCGGCAAGATTTCATTTTTATTGGCACTTTCCTCCAAACTATTTGGCATGAGATTCACCAAAATATTTCGATTGCATGGGGTAGTATATTAACACACGATTTGTTTTGCGTATATACAAATGTTACATGTCCAAACGTGTACACTACAGTTTATTTTGGATGCATGGTGAAGCAGTAATTAATATTAACTTCGGTGCAGAAATGACATCTAGTAAATCTTATACATTTTACACTATAGCTATTCGAAATAGCACATGCAGAACGAATAATTTTTTATCCACACTCTAAATACGATGGACGGATGTTGTGGCTCCAGCGAGACTCTATTTTACAAGACATCTGATTTTAGTCGTTCCAAATGAAATCAACATGTAAGAATTCATAACTAAAGTTTTTGAAGATGATTGTCAGTGTTTTATATAGACGTGACCACGTGACCATTGTTGGATAAATACTAGCATGCAGAAAAATCGTGCATAATGCATGTTGGTGGCATCCGACACCGGGGGCAACGTGGCAAGTGGTAACCAGACACTTCAGATGAAATCCCAAGCAATGCCTTCTAATGAGAACCTGAGGTCTACCCATGTTTAGGCCAAAGAACTGATCTTGGGATGGTAATGGGGGCATTTTTAAGTCGTTCCAAAAGAAACATTATTTTGATTTCACTCTTACATCCTCGGACCTCATTTAATTTTGGAATGCTTCGGATGGGTGTTGCCATCCCTGACGGCAACGCAAACAAAGGAACCTTAGAGTCTTGCTGAGGTTTGTACCAGAACTACGCTAAATTTTGTAGCGCCATAAAAACTATTGCGGGATGCTTTTACCAACTCGCCATTTTCACGCCCACAGCAACTTCTATCAATTTATTTTTCATTGACGACGACGACTAAAAAACAATTCTGTCCAAAATTACGAAGTTTAAACTTGACTCAAATAAATCTTCATGGCTTCGCTGATCTTTGCCTGATTCGGATTAGAAACTCTTTCCAGCGCGGTAAAATTCTGTGTGCGACACGACACATACAGGTTTCATGAACCAAATAATGATTCAGACAGAAACAAAAACAAATACATGAAAGAAATATACGCGAAAATTACGCAGTACATATATCCTTCAGACACTCTGAACTAACTTTTTATTCCGCCTGTGATCAGGATTGAATCAGCTTGCATACAGATTAACGCATCACTTAAACGTAATACTACGTAAATAAGACAAAATCAGTTTCACAAACGCCTTGACTAAAAATTCTAGAGTTGACAAGGTTTTTCATTCAACTGAAAAATAATTTTTTCTTACAGTGTGTGTGAGGAATCATCATAATTTTCATAATTAATAAAAACCAAGTCCGCAGCAGCTGCAAAATTATCCTTTGCGGAAAACATTAGTTAGCCATCCTGGTGAAATGCCAATCCCAGGAGGTTTTCCATCCTTAGCCATTGCCTCTCGTTCCTGCTCTTGCTGAGCCAACAAAGCTTGCTTTTTACGAAACTCATTAATGGGGTCATCAAATTTGCCGTAATGCTCCAAGACACCCCGTACATCCTGAATATCACTTGAGCTAATGGCTGCAAACAAAAGCAAAGGAAACGACGAATCAAATTGTCCGTTGCAAAATATTCGAACATTACTCTGTGGAAATCTTACTTTTAAGGAGAGCTACTAAATCATATAAAGTCCTGTCGTTGTCACTTCCATCCCACCTGGGTAAAACAATGGCGTTATTGGCGTGATCTTGCACCGCTTTTGGATTACAGTCTATCATAATCACCTGCAACATACATCACTGAATGTAAAAGGAATCCAATTGCAGAGATTCCGGAAAATTAAAAGCAGATTCAATTGCAGACATTAAATGATTCATAGTTACCTTACTAAGATCTCGGTTTATTCGATCCAAATCTTTTACATGTTCATTTTTTTCATACACGTATTTGGTGGAGTCTCGAAACAATCGGTACGATATTACATTTTGACTATCCAAAGCGTCAATAATAGGGAAGGCGGTGAAGGCTTGCTCATGTGTGTAAATTACTATTTCAAAAGTGTAGCCGCCAATTTGATTTAGGAAATAATCCACCCCAGGCCTCTTTTTGAACCTCCAACCAGTTTGATACTACAGAAAAATACGCATTAGTCACTTAAAACCTACAACGTCAATTATACCAACTTTGAAAATAACAGCTAAATACCGTCCAGTCAGGATGAACAAGCACTCCAGTCAGTTCAATTAGGACTGTGTACGGAGGTTGGTGATAAGGCAATTGAACTGGGTCAGGTAATAGTTTTTCTCTGGTAGGTTCCGCCACTAAAGTAATGGCTTCTTGAACTTCATTTATAGCTCTTCTTGCATACTGTTCCAAGAAAGGCAAATCTGAAAACTGATCCTTAATTTCACGACCACGTCTGTCTTTCAATGGTGCTCCTGTATTACAAAATATCGAACGCAAAAGTAGTAACGGTTGTAACAAATCGCAATGTGGGCAAACAATTCAACTAACCACGGAACATTCAAGTAAACTTATTTTCAACACCTATCACAGATATATTACACTCACGCACCCCAAACGAAAAATATGTAGACAACAGCTCCCAGTAGTATGGATCCAAAAGCGTAGAGTGTAAACTTGACGGCGCGAGCTGAATTTTCTTTCTTTTTCTGTTCTTCGTCAGGCGGCGGAGTGGCGGCTTTCTCATTTTCCGCTGCAACCTTGGTTTTCAAAACCTAAACATCCAAAGTCGTAAGGTCATCTCAAGGTAATCAGTACCAATAGTTTTCCGCCATGAATTAACCGATTTCCTTACCTCATTTGCTAAACCCGTTCCAGCTACTGAACCATGACTTGCTGAGTCGGAAGCATATAGACGAAAACATGACACTGATAGACGTTGATTGCCAAATTGTGACAAAAACCTTTTCTTTCCCACATTCGCGTAGGATGAAAATTGCAAGCCATTTCTGAACTGAAACCTCCTTGCCCCATTCGTACAATCTTTTGAACATAGAAGGTGTAGAGACTTGATAAATGGCACATTTTGCCTGGCCACACGAGACATTATCTGAATCGACATCTTAATTCCCCTTGACCTGAAAATGAAACATTTTCACTAACAATTAACGTATACGCCGGTAGAGAAGTTATAGAAAATAGCATTGCATCAGAATATCGCAAAGCAGCTAGTACCCCCGCGTTACTGCAAAAGTCTACACATATATACATACAATGTATATCATGCCAAAAACTATACAAACCGGATCGTTTGAAGTGCTGATTGAACTCGTTAAGCTTCAAAAGCGAACAATGCTAATTTGTACATGCAATGCAGGGTGTCATTATATTTGCGTGAAAATTACAAGCACATGCACCTGTTTGGCTTTTACTGATACGAAAGTGAAAAACATTACAAAGAACTTACGGTTAGTTGTTGGCGGCTTTTTAATTTAATAGATGAAACAGGGGAGAAAATATTAATCCAGATATCAGATTTTACATGTTTATACAAATAATATTTTTCTTTTCCTCAATTTTGGGAAATTCTCTTTGTTCTGGGTAAAATGTAGCGAGCTGTTATAAATAATAAAAAAATTTGTATTTCCTATTTCCTTCTATACACGATCTTGCTTTTTCTGGAGCTCATGCCGACAGAAATGCCACTAAACATTTTAGTGGGCGAAAATTTGGCCTCTCCCGCCCAAAGACCTAACATGTGACTGGCCGCTGAAATCAAATATCACAGCAATGATTTGCGATTTTTCGTTTTTCTACCGTTTTTCATGGTTTTTGAGGTCTGGATTGTGGATCGATTTATGACGTAATTCTCTGTAATTTTTGGTTAACAACCGGTACTTGATTAAGTTTCACGTAATATTGTTATTATTCAAGATAATTCGAAAAAATCTGTGGTCAAATTCTCGTCTAGAAATTTAGAAACCTTGAGCCACTGGGAAAGGTACATTTTTGCAGCGTCATATTCATTTCATTCATTTATTCTGGTAATTATTGGGTTGATGGCATTGGTAAATATTACAACTTTTATAACGTTGCACAGGAATAAACTCCTGGGCTGGAAGCTGTTGAACTCGTATATCCAAGATCAGCTTTGAATGTTTGTGGCAAGTCGCCATTCTGCTGGTCAAGACTAATTTTTACGAAGTGAAAGATTAATTCTTTCAGCATTGAAATCTGGAATGAAATTTTGTGATACCGACCAAATTATGGCAGATACAGACTCCAATGTGACTAGAGAAGAAGTGCTACAGCTAATGAGACAAAGAAATGTCATTGATGAGAACATCCAAGCTCTTGGGCAAATTCTACGATCTGTAAGTCAATAAATATACGATGTACCCCTCTGTAGGGGTGTAATTTAGTGTGGTAGATGGTAGCTAACTAACATAATTTGTTAATTTGCTTTAATCCCCCCCCACAAAAATTGTGGAACTGTTGCTATTGACTGTTTAAATGTTTTCAGAACAACATTGGTATGACTGAACCACTGGTGGACAGGGAGGGATATCCAAGAAACGACATTGATGTTTACCAAGTTCGACATGCTAGGCACAAAATCATATGTGAGTCCAAGTTTGCTGGATGTGACTCCTTAAGAGTATCTGTCGTACATGATATTTTGGTACAAATATTTTAATTGCCCGTAAGGTACATTACATATTAACATTCATTTTGCTGTTTTCACAGGCCTGCAAAATGATTTCAAATCATTAACCAAAGAAATTGATCATAAGCTTCAAGTGTTGCACCAAGTTGCCAGAGATTCTGCGGATTCGGCAAATCTTCTCGAAATGGATGGAAGCGAGTCGGAGAAGGAGCGAACGAGAGTGCCCATAGCCCGAGTTAACCTAGTTACAGAAGGCTCCCCAGCTTATCACGCAGTCAGTAAAATCTCCCAACTTAGATCTTATGAAACTGTGTTTTGAATACCCGATACACATACGTTGAAAGACTTCACGTAAATGTGTATTTCTTGTGTTTACAGGGAATGCAGGTTGATGACCTAATAATCTCGTTTGGATCCATAGACTCCGAGACGTTTCAAAGCATTGCGGATATAGGTGCCCTGGTTCAGCGAAGCAAGGGACAGTTGGTTACCGTAGCTGTGCGAAGGAATTCCGTTGTCGTGAAACTAGCTCTAATTCCAGGCGAATGGAGTGGCCGTGGACTTTTGGGGTGCAATATTCTTCCTGTGGAGACTGTGGACAGATAAATGTGTGGGACCATGAGAAGAAAATTAACATTGTCTTAAGTTCGCATTCCTGAACCCATGGAAACTACGTCTTTCGTCATAAGATTTTGTGCTGTAATGTATTAACTTTTTATTTAAAATGAAGAAGCTTTGTTCTAAACGTGCATCACAAAAGGTTCTCTAAAATCTAAATAAAAATCTTTGAATTCTAAATGCGTAATATTAATAAAATAGTAATGTTTATATATGTATGTATGTATTATGTGCACAAATACAATGTAATTTTGATTTTTCGTTAGCAAGGTATCAGAGATCAGAGTACAACAGCATTGTACGCGCGTGCGTCTCCGTCTCCAGTCCAGAGACGGAATATCAATCGCAGAATGATATCGTGATTCGTGATAATCACTTCATCACTTGCATTGCGCATTGCACTGCGAGAGCATTCGTGCATTATTAGTAATTAGTACTAGTACTGTTATTGTTATATCTAATGCATGCAAACATACATGCCACATGTCGATGTCACATTATTATTGTGTCATCGTCATTATTGTGTTGGTATTATTTATTATACATATTTTGTATTCTACTGGGCATCGGCAATCGGCATCTCGTACTCGTACTCGTTTCTCAAATCTCAAGTAAGTACACCTTTTAATGCATTAACTTTTAGCCTTCAGAGTCTCCCCATTGCTTCCGTTATACTTTCACATTTCACACGAGGTACAACCTTTCGACTACTAGCAAATACTGCTGTTTCCGTTGGTAATTTGGTAACTGTGAATGTGAACAATAGTCCATTCTTCATTATTGGCGTATTCATTTTAATCAAAAATAAAACATTTTGTAGTTTTGATCTCACTTCAATAAATAGATTATTTGAAGCAATTATTAATGAATGAATTTTTAAGATTAATTTAGTGTTTCATTCTGTTTTAGATTCTGTTGAAAAGCTCATCCAACAATCTGATTAGTTCAAAATGCTCCCATCGTCGAATATGTTGTTTTCATTCACCCCAGACCCAGACGGATTTCACATCTTTCTAGTGCCTCACGTTGTGCTTCAATAGTACCTAGTCTGCAGTGTCTCATAACATACATTTTTATGCACAGGCACAAGCCAAATAATTAAGAAATGGCAGCGCTAGAATGTTTGTACGTGTACGTAAGTACAGGAAACTGTCGTACTGCACTTAACTCGTCCCGAGCTTCGTGGTGCTGATTATGGGCACCGTTCGGTCTTTTACTAGACTTCGGCGCTAATTTGGAATGGATTTAGAAGAGTATGCCTTATTGTTATTTTCTCTCTTATTTTTCTACTGGTGATGAAAAACTTGCACAAACTACATATAAACTTCATCGATTTCGCTATCACTATCATATGTAATGCGTACTTTATACTTTTTAACTAATTGGCAGTATGCCTGCGAAACTAGAAGACGAAGACAGAACCATACGACTTCTGATGCAGCGACAGCAAACATGGAGCAGATACGGGAATCGGAAAGTATTTTGTGGAGGAAACATAATGATAGGACCCATCAGGACATGGTGGTGGATGTTAGAAGTGTGGACAATAATAGTTGCATGCATTTTTGTTTCCGAGTAAGTCAGGTTATCCCATTCAAATATTTACACCAAATATATGGATCATGGAGCTATGCTATATAGAATACTAATAAAACACATTGAACATTTCTTTTATAGGTACAAAGACTACCACTATGGGGTAACCTTGACTGGGATGGGAATATTTGCAATTTGTATGATCTCGTGTTTCTTCATAAATTTTTGCGACCCCGGTGTCTTAGTCAAGCCCACATTTTCCGATGCTTATAGGAACGCCAAGGAAGGTATGGACAAATAATTTAAAAAATCGTAATGTACCAGTGTGATTTGAACTACAGTCCAAATGCCCAAAACGTAATCATTGTCTCTGTTTACGAAGAAAGAAAAAAAATGGTGTGTATATTAACTGCAAAAATTCTGCTTTTTCCTTTACTATAATCAGTTTCGTTGATGCTAAGAAGTGGGATCCACAATCCATTCCGGAATGTAACAGGTAAGTCGAAATAAATATTTACGATTACACGATTAGTAGTATTTCCACCCAAAGTTATGAAGCATTTCGTCATGTCTTTCAGCACAAGTAAATCCACAAACAATGCACACACATACATTTTAAATAGCTTAATTTATACATTTTTGCTTTGTAGTTGGGGACAAAGTACTTAAGTACTCTTACTGCATGCGTTGCCATCATTTTCGACCTCCTGAAACGGGTCATTGTTATACTTGTGACTCGTGCATCGGTAATTCATCAAGTATACCCGGTTTATTTACCATGATGTTATGATTCTGACAAATTCACCATAAAATATTTTTATGCCAAAATAAGAGCATTGGGATCATCACTGTCCAATATTTGGAGGATGTGTAGGACGAAAGAACATAGTCGCTTTTCACGTTATGTGCTTGTCCATGGCACTCCTATGGACTTTTTGGCTTACTTGCTCAGTATTCGCCACAGCAACTGGTAATACAAAGCTAAACTAAGCACTGTGCTGGTTAATTTAATAATAATGCATAAATCAATATGTGATAACATGGACGCTATCTGCATCATCTACAGTGGCGAATGCTGAAAAAGATGTTGTCCTGGTGCTGCTACGCTGTAAAACCCTGATGGTTGTGGCAATTGGCTTCATGGGTGCTGTTATATGTCCCATGATTTTAAGCAAAACAAATTTCGAAAAAAATATGTGTGTTCCGAAGCCGAAACCTTACCAGACTTCCAATGTAAGAATTACATCCTGTAACTGTAACATGTTGCTACTTTGGCCTCTCAAATGACTGAAATTAAATTCATGTTATTGTAATCAATGTAGGACTTCAGCGGTGATTGGTCCACGACGGCTATTCCAGGTTATCTTGATTTAAAAATACTAGTTGAAATGATATCACCGCAGATCATGTCTATTAGGTAACTCAAAAAAATGAAACGTACAACCAGGCGAAACAATCATAATTTCTGTATCATTTTAGACATTTCTGCACGAAGCGCTTCCGCACGTCCTGCCTACGAATCAACCACGGATTATAGCAGTGACTTAACCTCATCCGAAAGTGATCCTAATGATGGAAGTGATGGTAGTAATAGTGAAAGCAGATCAAAAACCAAAAAATAGTTCGACACAACTTAAACTTTTTAGCTTGTTAACTGTATTATATGGGAATACCAACTTCAATCGTTAGTTTTACGTGATTAGGTTGTCACCCTATGGATGTTTATTGCCTCATCACTTTCGTTTGTTACGCATTTATAACAATATAGTTATACTAGTTAACTATGTGAATACAAACATTACTTTTACTCTATTTCGGTCTAACTCCTCCCACTATGATCGTTGTGGTAAAATCCTAACAAAATCTTAAACACTTCAGGATTATAACCCTGAAGTATCTCTGTCCCACTTGGGTCATATTCACATTTGTCAAAAAGCTTCATTTTTGGAGTTAGCCAAATAATATTTTTCAGTCGAGCTAAATTACTTTCATCCAGATCCATAGTATTTAGCTGAAAAACCGAAAACTGGAACTCTTGTCCTGTTATATGCACATTTTGTGTTGTAATTGGGGCTGGAAGTGCTCCGCTTATGTCCTCCTGTGATTTTGTAGGCAAACAAAAAATTAAACCAGTGCAAATATGCATAAATTACGAAGCATATGGTTGAAATTCATGGTTTCCATTGTCACTCCGTACCCCGTATTTCCGTCGTGCCATGAGAAGGGCGGTTGCAAAATTGTACATTACAGACGTTCCCGAAAATCTTTCATCTGTCCAACGTGGGTGAGAATGGGTATGGGATCCGGGTATATGATGCGAGAAAAATGTTGTGTGAATATACGGAAAGCCGGATCCTTTCTTAAACGCTGCATGAAGATCATTGCATAAATAAAAATAAATAAAATACCCGAAATGTTAATTACTACAATTTACAGCATAGTTTAAGTCCTTATAAACTCATACGCCCAATTCCTTTAAAGGCAAAAAACAAAGAAATTATATAGAACATAGCTTACCAAGTCTATCTTTGTCTGTGTAAATGTTTTGTTCGTTGATTCCCACATAGGATAAAAAGGGATATATGCTCGGTAACGGAACGTTCACAGACTCATCTGGATGCGCTGAATGAGGTAGTAATTCCTTGGACAACATTGTAAACATTGGGCTTACTTTTACTTGAATACTTTTATCCATTTTAGCAAAGGAGACTTGAAATTCTTCCTCCCCTGCCAGCATCCGAGATGTTGCCAACTGGGGGCTTTTTGAATCACACAATCGAATCATATTTCTTAGCATTGTTTCACTGCAAATAGAAACAAAATGACCATTTATAGTACATCTAAATGTCAAACCCATAACTTGCGTTTAGAAAGTAAAGCGCTGTACTTTTTCTTCTGTTGGGGTGTTCCATATTTTAGAGGGAATTTGAATTCAGGAATATCTAAATCCCGTAACTTCGGTAACTTCTCAAGATAGCATTCCCACAAATAGGCTTGCTTGATTATCCTGTGCATTAAAAATCACACTCATAGGGAAAATGGATCAAGTAATGTAAAATCACAAACATATCGTAGCAACTTCACAATTGCATAAATGTATTGTGTTGAACCTAGCCACGAGGATATCTTGGTATTCAATTCCATTGGAATTCCCCAATTCGAGCACCCTGTCGGGCAGACCGGCTTTAACTTTGACACTATTTGTGAGTAACTGTGCTTGTTTTACACCTTCAAACGTAAACGTTTTGTCATCAAACATCTTCACAGGTGTTTTATGCCAATGTGGATGTGTAGAATCCAATTTTGGCGGACTAGGAAACACGGGTTGAACATTGGGGCTACAGAGTCAATAAAAACAACTAGATAAATTAAGGTACAAATTTGGACGTCCAAACATCCAACATCATCAACGCAGTTCACTTATAATTTGGTGCTTAATATGACTTACATTGCATCCAAATCCAGGAACAAAGGACTATCCTTTTTGAAAACTTCCAGCGCATCTTCGACCTTGACACCTGCAGCCTCCAGTTTCCCTTTCAAAATTGTGCGATTAATGCCCCGTTTTCGCCATCTGTGCCAGGAGAAATCATTTATCCGGTTCCATCGAATGGGAAAGGCTAAAGGTGATGTAAGCCGCATCTTTGTGTGCAATCAAATGGACGGAGGTGCCTAAAACCATTAAGAGCGTTTTACAATATAAAAACACAATTATAAAAAAAAACTTCCGGTTGATTAGTATCACGCTACAAAGCATATTATCATGCACTAAGTATGCATAAAAATGTCACAATTATTCTTTTAATTTGAAACTATGTACACTCCTTACAATGTAATTCTACCTTATTCCAACCTACCTCTGCAAAAAATCTCGATGTTTCCTCCCCAAACAGCTTAAGTTGCTTTGAAAATTACTTGACTGTCTCACCGGAATTTCGGTTGTATACCTAATTAGAATCATGGATAATGTAAACCTTCAGTAGACACCGGGTAATCGTCAATACCAAATCTGTGTTACGACAGGTTCATTTACACTAATTGTCACGATAATAACCCATCTACGCAAATTTAATGTTAGAAGAACTAAAGAAACACAACAATATAAAAACAATCAAAAACAATACTTGTTTAGAATGTCTGTAATATTTAATTGTCCGTTGTAAGAAATGGGGGAATAAAAATCATTAAATAACGAGTTCAATGTGTCCATGTTTTTCATTCTACTTTCCCGGAATTTTTCTGGAGTTTCCTGAAGAGCTAGTGTGCTTCGTAAGATGGCGCTGAGTTATTTTCTATAAGAGACGTATCACCTACGCAAAAACGTTTGCTTTGAGGTTGTAATTTACGTTGTAAAATGCAATCTTTATTCTATGGATAATGTCAATTAAATATGTATAACTAATGCTTTGAAGTTTCGACATACAAAAAATATTAAAGAGTTTAAAATAAATCCCTACTCCAACCTTTTGTATTTAAATAGATGCTATTCGTACATTAAGACTCCTACTTGTCTTATTTGGGGATTTCATTAGGTGGTTATTTCAAGAAAGTCTGTAAAAATGCGTAGTGAAATCGTATAATTATATTCTCAACTTTGTTTTTTCAACTAAAGCAAACATTCCATGCACCTATTGCACTTTGTATCTAATCTTCTGTAATGTCAACATTTATTACAAGAACCCAACAACAACAACAATAATATTTTAGGGTTACGAGGCAACAGGCAACTCCTAAAATGTAAGCCATACACTCTATTAAATTAAGACGTGATGAATTGTTTCTTAAGTTTGGGCAGAAACTGTTGGTTTCAAGTCGTCTTAATCATTGGATCAATAGATTTAAAAATCAATGTACCTGTTCACTTCGTAAGATACCAAAAAATGGCTAAAGCAAGTTGTAAATACAACCGGTACAAAAAATCGTGTACCCCCCAACTAATTGATACCCGCAATAAGTCATTATTATACAAAAGGTAGTTCATTCCTGTTATCTTCAATTAAGTCTGCAATATCCCACTCTCATTTTTGTCGGATAACTTTTGTGACTTGTTTGTGCATACTTAAATGGAACAAATAAAAACTAACTACCAAATATATCCGTTTGTTATAAAAGTTTGGCGACCAAAGGGAAAAAGGAGTGACTGACCGGAGAAAATACGAGGGGAAAAAGCATTCACCCATCGAAAGTGTGTAAGACTTTGTGTTTTGCAAAATATAATTAAGTAACCATAAGTAATTAATTAGAGTCAAGTTCTTGGTTTTGTAAAAATCAAGGCTATTGATGTTACGTACGGACATATACAGACACACTTTATCTCCTATTGTCATCTCCCATCTCGTTCTGCAATATAGATTCATCAGAAATTATCTAAATAATAAAGCAATAAAAGTACAAATGACCAAAAATGCTCTCTACATTCCCAAGCAAACCATTTCACACGTCGCTTGCAACCTGTAATTATATTGGGAAGAAGGCAAACGGCAAAAATTAACAAAATATTGTGGTGTATGAATTAAATGTCATAGAATCTAGACAGTAATAATAACATGCCGTTGTATAAACCTAGACATTTGCAAGAACACATTATAGAAAAATTTCGTGAAATTGAATTCACATGCAGAAGAAAAATATTTGTTTTTTACCATTTCTGGCCGTGATTGGTGCGGGGCTTAGTAAAAAAAACTTTAAGTAATAATATAAACTTAACATTGACGTCCATTTGTGTACAAATCTTGTGAATGAGATTAGGTAAGTTTCTATTAACTATGACGGAGAAAAAAGAAGTTTTTGGATGGCTAACAAAATCATGCACCCTTTAAGAAGAAACATGCAAAAGGTGTTAATCCGAGTACAAGCTTCACGGTATCAGAAAATCATTAAAAAATCTGCACGTTCGCTGACGTTACGCTTATCTTTTTCGTTAAAAAGCCATAACATTCGTTGCAAATCTGTGTACATTATTCACCCACGCAAAAAATATATATAACTTACCTTTAATTATACCTGCATTAGAAATATCTTTTCGTTAATGAATGTATTTAATGCGCTTCAGCGTTCAAGTATGTAGCTTTTCCCTTTTCCATATGTTAGTGATACATACCATAAATAGTCATGGTACACTTAATTCTTCAAGGGCTATGGGCTTTTGTGCATTGTAAAAATTGCATTTGAACACACATACATAATTTGCTTGGATACATGCACAATTATGTGTTGTATACAACTGACTTTTACTTTTTTTTTGTGTTGAACACTGACAAACTCATGTATCCGCATTATGTATACAATAGTACGTAGACATCTGCTAAATCTTTTTTCAAATGCTATTTCATTATAAAAGTCGTACAAATAAAGTTGTGAGAATAGGAAAGAGACTTCACCTGGTTCTTCTATACATAGACAATTGTCTCCTATGCATTATATGATGTATATGGACCAATAAAGTATGTCAGTCTCACATTTCCCCTCCCTAATCGAATAAAAATTGCTGGCTATCAAATCAAGTAATCAAAATGTGTATAGGTATATATATACCACATGTATACGTGCATACTATCCTCCAAAAATGAGCTTTACAGACTTCCTACGGAATATGTCCATTCCTGTATTCTCCAAAAGAGAGGTAATAATAGTATTTATACTTACCTGGAATACAAAAATTAATCAAGCTTACAATAAATACTCGTAAAATGGGGACAGGTGCTTCCTCCTTCCCTTTTACAAAGTCCGTGGGGGTTTTTACCGGAAGCAGGACGTCAGAGTCATTTATTACCTTTTTCCTAAATCAAAAAATAACTACTGACATGAATATTACATGCTCAACTAATTAGGTCGTGTATATGGAAACGCAAAAAAAAAGAAAGAAGAAACAGCACACACATAACACAGCCGGAAACCTGCACTGTCGTCAACTTTATACAAAAGTATATAAAATTGCATTATTAGCCTTTTTTCGTACGAAGGACCACAAATCGTGAAACATGAATTTGATAAAGTGAAAATATTATTGCCGAATCACACGTTCGTCTTTTTGAGAATGTATAAAATAAGCGTATGTGCATTCAGGATAAAGATGATGAAGCCTTTTTTTTCACAAGTTGTAAAAAAAAACTGTTGTGTGTGTGTGTCTTACACAGTTACACTGTATAGGAATATAATATTACATAGGACATATTCGTGAACAAGGAGAACAAAAAGCGTCTTTCGAGGAGATTAGCCGGTTTGGAGAGGAATCCAGTTGTTGGGAGCTTATGCAATTGCACTATACAACATGTAAAAAAATAATAATGATAGTAATCGTGCTTCAAACTGGTTATGCAAAAAGTCGGTAAGTCTTCTGCTGTAGGAGTATGCTGTGTCACGTTAATAATAATAACATAACCTACATACATATCATTTCGTATTTTACTGGCTCAAATCCCTTTTCTTCTCTGCACACAGCATTAATTCCAGCCCATATACATTCATGATTCCTTAGCATGTATTACAAACTTTTCTCCCTTGCTATCTTATACTCATGATTAAGTAACTTTTTTTTTGCAAAGCAGGAAATCACATTTGTTTTTAATGTAAAAGACGGAAATGTCTCACTTATGAAGTTTCTCTCCGGTATGGAACTCCACGCAAAATTCCCTTTGTGCAGGTATTAAAAGTACTGACAAATTAGTATTGATAATTACAATAATTAGATTCACAAAAATTTCTTTTCTATTATTTTCTCCGTCAGAAAAGTCCTACCACAAGGATGACCTTTCCTCATTATGACGGGCGAAAAAAATAACATTATTATATAGCTATAATTTTGTATACATAATGAGAACGTAATTAACCTTACATTGATATCGGTTCCCCTCAACAGGAATGAATCACAAGACACGTTTGTTTTCTTTCTTTACCTGTATAAACTCATAAAATATCGTAATTATACAACAATCAAATGTAGTTTACACAGTGTAATGACATGTATTCCAAATGATAATTGTGTCAAAAATCAAGAACGAGGAGTATATAGGAACGCCATTATGCTCTTAGATTTTTGCTGTTGGGCAATTGCATTTTTATACCTTTCTTCACTTTTTGCGCACGTATTCAGGTGTGTTAGTAAAATAAATGAAATACGCAGGAAAAATCTGCAAAAAGTCGGCTCTGTTAATTCACGTACTGTTTTTGCAAAATTATCATTTTTTATGGTAATTATTAGATTTTTGCATACACATACAAGGCTTCTCCTTCCCCGTGTGCAATTTTGCTAAATTCAAGTTGAAGTCCTTAGGGGTAAAGTGAAGTAGTCCCTCGCTATTAAAGTGGAAGTAGCTATAGACAAAATAAGTACGACTGTGCATACATAAATGTAAATATTTACTACAAACCACAACTGCAAGTGAGGTTTTTCTTTTCTGTAAGGGAAATTTGCACAATGGTAACCTGAAAATATGAAAAACCGTGAAAGCTATAGATTCACACCTGCTCCTAAAAATGAGGTTTAAATGGTCTTGGTTCACTTGGTCTTAAAATGAGGCTAAAAAAAACCCATGGGCAAAGCCAGATTAGCAATGCTCGTCTATCCCGTAGTCAATCTTTTTTTTTATGTCTGCATATAAATGTTGATTTTTTAAACTTGGTTAAAATCTCAATGTTGATAATGTTACTGCAAATACAATTTAAATTTCTATCGTATACATCCCTCCCCTTTCAAATGTGTTTCTCCCCACGATGATGTTCCTTTCTCCATCTCCAATGACCTATCGTTTCTCGACAATTAAATATTAAATAAAATGGTCTTGCTTCGCTCCATCTTAAATCATTAGCCTAATGTGGCTGGTCCTTAAATTTTTTTTCTTTGCCATATTTTGTCCTTAGGGCGTACTTCGAGGATACGAATCTCGTTATGTACAGAGTGGAAATAATCAGGTGGGTATATAATGATACTTGGGTATTGTATTGTATACATATTGTGGCCATTATGGAAAATATACATAAATAGTTTTCGATAATTTACTTTTCAACGTAAATACTTAAAAATTGCAATTTTAAGGCGTATATAGATTTGGGGATAATATGGGGAATGTTATTTTATATGAAGTACTTACATATTTACACATGCGGCAAATCAGTAAAAGTCGAAGGCAAAATGATTCCGACACCTGCGTTTTCATCATTAGAGTCATCATTATTAATTACATTATTAAATACACAAACTGTTATATGCAGTATTAGGCTTTTGCAAGCAATTAGTACATATGTATACACAGATGTTTGCAATTGATATTGTCAGCTACATTATAGTTGGTCGTCGTGACTAAAAAAAATTCTTAACTACTTCCTATACATTATCTGTATTATTATCATTCTCATGTCCTCCGACCGCCTCTCGTTCTATTTTTGTTGAGTTGGTGGGGAATTATTTTCTATATAGAATTAACTATATACATTATGGCGATTATGGCATTCATCAACGAGATTTCTCCGCTTTGCCCACACCATTTGGGCATGTCCATGTCTTCCCAAGTAAAAATTGTCTATTTGACAGTAATTATGACTTTTTTTCATTTTGGTTAACACTGAATATCCATCAAAAACTATCTTAGTAGGTACATGTTAAACAAAAATTAAAAATAAAAAACAAAAAAGAAGGGGAGTGTGAAGCCCTTGAACAGGATGAAATCTGCAGGTCACACAATTCACATTTGTAATGTATATGTATAAAACCTTTTTTTTTTATGCATGTTCGTTACCTCCAAAAAGAAAAGGGTTGTAGATCGTATTGATTTTTCAATGTCAAGTGAAACAAATAAAGATTTACTGACATCATCCTGTGAGGTAAAAGTGGTTGTAATATCTCTGACGCTAATATGCTTTTACTTCATTGAGTATTATCTCATATACTTATATACTGGATATATTATAAATAAAATTTCTCCACTCCTTTTAATCTGCTTACTGAAAAGGTGTTGCAGCCATGAAATAAAGTAATAATAATTGAAAGACCAAAAAAAAAAAAATTAACAATAAGTTGCTGATTGTCGCATCACAAATTGAAAATGTTCTCAGTTTCACATTCTTGTTGGTGGTGTTTTGCCTGTCATATTGTTTATTATTCTTTTTCTTCCCTGCCGCTTTTAATATTTTTAACCGCGGTGTGTGCACGCAAGATAAGGGGAGCCTTCACCAGTTAACGAAATAAATAATCCTCAACGTTGATTATTAATGTACCACAACACAATGCAATACCATATTATAAACTTTGGTGGTTTACCACTTGTGTCATTACATCCCAACGTGTTTTGCATATTCAATGGACTACAAAAAGCTTCCCAAATGACATTCCGCATTATTCATTTGCCTGTAAATAGTTGTATTTACTGTAAATAGTATGATGAACATTTGTTCTATTCAATGCACCTATACATATATACATTTTCTCCCAAGTATTCCTTTCAAGCAATGGGTATGGGTATTAATGCTGATTACAATTTTAATCTTTCGCTCAGGGTGGCTTTTATTAACCTCTAAAAACTGTAAATATTCAGTGGATTTTATAACAAATTCGCGTGCAAGAATCCACATGTTCGCATATTTTCTGTGCAACAAAATGTAGGTTAAATACTCTTTATTCCTTTTGGCATTATTATTTTTTTCAACATAATACACAAGTACAACTTCTCAGTCCTTCTCAGGGAACAAACCGTACAATAAAACACTTTGGTGTTTTGGGGCTTACTGCGAAATCTATTTCCTATCTCCAAAATCCATATATTACAACTGGGAAATTCATTTTAGATCATTGTTATTACTTATTACACAACCGTTTTAAGGTTTCTGGCAAAGCCAGCATTTTAATAAAATAACTGAATTGCTCTTCACACCCAGACTTTATGTTCAGCTGTGGTTTGTGGTAAATCACCTTCATCTGATCATTCACTAACAATTTTTTTTCTTTGGACATGACAAAGCAACAAAAGTTCGTCTCCTTTTTCCTATACCACAAAAACCTTTCATATTTAACCTTTTTCATTTATTTGTAGGTGAATAAATTGGATAAATTGAGTAAACGTATAGGTATTTGCAATTTTACTATTTTAAAAGTCTAATGTAAGTGTCTTGGGATTACTCTATATAAACATATATTCCATGCTTTCTTAAATGAGACCGTGAGTTATAAGCTCCCTTTTTATTGTGTACCAAAGTCCCAAAATTCCCCAGGATTGATTTTAAAAATAATTGCATGCCATTGCCATTCTATCTGATGGCGGTGACAAAATGACAGCCCCAATTTGGGACAATCTACTTCATTTCCCCGGGTTTTTACCCGTCAAACGTTGCTGAACGTAGATTGAAATGTACCTGACGCTCGGGATAGATTTGTATACTATTCGATACCCTAAACTCAAAAAAATAAAAATAAATAAACACCCGGTAAGTTTACCCTTTCCCCGGGTATTTTCTTCCTCCTGGAATTTGTCTGAACTACGTGGAACATGGTTCCCGTAACTTAATTTATATACCAGTAGCGCAAAATTTTCAAAATACATATTTGCTACAAGCTGTAAGCTATACGAAGCAAATAAATAATAATAATTTATTTATTTGCCATTTCACTAATTTCCCATTACACAGTACATTCTTTACCATGTGTACTATTGTTGCACTTCAAATATGTACCGAAGGGAGTGAGAAATTAGTCTACGGGTATTTTACATTTGATCAGTGTTGTTGTTACAATTTTGCTTTTCCAATTTCCTGTCCATCCTATAAGCCTTTGACACTCATTTTAGAGAGTATAATTTCATTGCTACTGGCATTAGATTAAAATTTCTTTTAGTTTTGCATGATACGTTGTTAAAATTTGTTTCACTTCTTGTTCGTGTATATTGCTTTTATAGGCTGTAAATTTAACAAAGATTTAAATCTTGGGGATATATACCATGACGTAACAAAATTATGTTTTAATTTGGATAGTCGTTTTGCCTGATATATTCTATTTGTAATGGAGATCTTAGATCTTTAATAATAATAATTGTAGTTTGATCTAGATATTCTTCCTCCAGTGATGACGGAGTTGCATTCATCACTATTACTTTGGGTATGCCTAAAACCCGAATTTTTGCGCGTCCGAAAGTACTAGTGAATAATATTGGAAGGGGAAACCCGTGAAAAGCTCCGTCTGAGGCCTTTCAAAATTGAGAAGGGTACGGGAAAGGGCTAGGTCTCCGATAAAAGCCTCTGTCATACTATATCTATGGCCTATGGCAGTTGATGGGTATGACCTGGGTTTCTACCCTCAGAAAACGGGTCTCTGGATTTTTCCGGGACAAAAATCCTATTTTTTTAGGTAGAATTTCCCGGAAATTCACCTTTTAATATCCAACATTCTACCCGTGGGATCTGCGTCGTAGAACGCAAAAAAAAAAGTAGGGTAAAAAGCTTTCCTTTCGGGGGGGGGGGCGGAAGGGTTTTCTTTTGCGGTTCTTCCTTCATACTACAGAGGACCACACCGTAGGTTTTTCTCTGTTTTTCCCCATTTTATTATACAATTTTTGGTGCTCCATATATCTAACACATACATATATCCCCTTTTGATGGTGTTTCTATACGCCTGTTTGGGAAGAATATGGAATATTGAGAATTTTTTTTTTTTTACAAATCTGTGTCCTGTACAGGCTATAAAGCTTTGCAAAAAAAAAGGAAGAAAAAGTGTGCTTTTTATCATCTCATCTTCTTACGTTAAAAACATATTCATTTCCCCTTTAAAAAAAACAAGTGTTACCGCACCATTTGACGACGAAATAGTATTTTTTTTATTGAGAGATTCTCTTTGATCGTGACCTTTATTTTCCTTGTTCCTCTCAATCTAATCACTCGGTTAACGGACTGATCTCAAGGCAAATTTTTTTCTCTCCCTTTGAACAATTTGAACTATATAAAAGTCCTGTCTCTCCTTTTATTTGTGGTTTTATCACCGACCTACATGCATTTACATCCAAAGTCGTCAAAAGGGTTAAAAAAAAGGACAAAGGAAATTGTGTTAGAGGGAAGATGTGAGAGAAAAAAACTGCGTATATTTATTCTGTGAACAACAAAAAAAAAAGTGCACTACAATTTCAAAGGGATAAAAAAGACGGTGAAGAATCTAAAAGTTGGTACTAACTTTTTTGTGGGTTGGAAAAGCATTGGAAACTGCAACAGAAAAAGGTAAGATACAGTTTAGTAATAATTTTCCCCCTTAATTTATCGACGCTTGAATTCATCAAGTAATTGGAGTGAAAATCATGTTTCATCTTCCCAAGGTAGGTATAACTATATGGGAATGTATTGGGAATTGTAAAAGAATTTATTATAGTTTTTTTACATTTACATCATCTGTATCTAGTGGAGTGTGTTAAAGGAGTATGATAGCAATTTTCTGTGTTGTTCTATGGCACGATTTTTATTAAAAGGATACATTTTTGTCTATCTCTATTTTGTTGGATTAAAAGTGACTCAAAAAAAAAAACTTGTGGTTATAAACGAAAAGAAATTAGAGAGGTGTATGAAGTGACAGATGGAAAAATATTTCTTCTTCTGCGTATCTTTCGTTATAAAATGCTAAAAAGTTTCTTTTGTGCTTAAAGCTTAAGATATGATTTTTTTTCATTAAGGACTATGATTGTGGATGTTTCTACGAGATGCGTACTTGCAGTGGTTAAAAAAAAGACGAAGACAAGAAGAAAAGGGTTCATTTGCAAGTTGACGTCGTCATATGTGTATAAAGATTGTAAATAAAATCAGTGGAAGAAAGAAATGAGGAAAGTAAGTAAATTATACGGTGGATATGTGTGTAAAGTATACGACGTATAAATAAATTGGGTTGGATGTGTATTTACTTTATAAGTAAGTTCGCTTTTTTTTTAAAAAAAAGTGTTAGTTGTTATGTTATAAGTGTTCTTACACTGCTTGTGTATACATTTTGTATATAGGTGTATGTTGTCTCGAGAGCAGCTCGAAACCCCTTTGGTTCGTTTAAGTTAGACAGCAGTTCTCCCTTTTGGTGAGAAGATTTTTTTTTCGTGAAAGAAAGAAGATTGTAATAAAAGATTGTGGGTACTGGCAAACTACTATCCTGTGGATGGCCGATATAACTGTAAGACAATTACGTTAATTACGTGCTCGTGTTCTTTCAGAGAAAGTATATGTGGGTCAACATGGGCTGCCTCTTATATGACCATGGGCTTCGTCTCCTCGTTGAATAGTGCCTTATTTCTCTCCTTCTACATTACTATACTACTGCATTTAAAGTTGTCTTTTTATTTATATGCAGTACAGGCATCTTAATAAATCTGACACGGCAATATACTTATGCTACCTCGATGTAAGTAATTGTATACTCCTGCAAACACTAAAACTTTTTAGTTCAGTGCAGTATCCTATGTCCTCCGTTCAACACGTATACACGGACGTTGCGTCGTGTCGTGAACGGTTGCGGCAGTGATTTTTGTTTAAAAAATTTTTTTAGTTGTTTATTTGTTTTTGTTTGTTTTTTTTAGTGGGTTTTGTCGGTAATGTTTTTGTTTCGATGCTTCTAACTTCTAACCTATCTGACTGGATGTTAGAGGAAATGATCTACGATAGAGTGTGAGTAAACATAACGGAAAAATCAGTTATCTTCAACCGCTGAGCCACTGTGTGGGGACATAGAGGACTGCAAAGTAATATTTAAGTGACGAACGCTGTGGGTTCGAATGGATATCGGGCGGCTTTTGTTGCATTAGCCGGGATTAATTATTATTTCACTATTCTTGTACTTCGTTATTCATTTGTTGGTGTAGTGGATATTTGTGATGTGATCATGTGATTGTGATTTGCGATTTTACCTCATGTTACTTTTACAACTGTGACAGGTAACTACCATTTGGTTGTTGTTCTTTGTGGTTGTTGTACCAGTCAGAAAGGCAGTGTGTATATTATGTACAGATATACCGTTGATTTTCTTTGTGAACAGATTTATTGGAATATTGTTTTTTACTGCAAGAACGTTTTGGGTGATATAGTACGTTGAGTTCGTTTAATGTGTAACTTGGGAAGTTGGGATGTCTGCGGGTGTGCAGTACTTTTACAAGGTTTCCCCGGAGGTGTAACAATAGATTGATTTGAAGTGCTTTAATATTAGATGATTCGGATTTACTATAACAGTTTTTCTTTTTTGTGTATGCAGGTTTCCCAATCTCTGTTTGACTGGAGAAAATTGAAAACTGCGTACCCGGAGTCCCGCTTCGTTTGTTCTTTTTCAGTCAACATAGTGATGTGTTAAGAAGTTCTCGTCAAATTTTAAAATGTTTGAAGGATTCAATTCTCCATTTGGAGATGGGGGTGAAATTTCCTCGGTCTCAAACAACCATACCATCCATTTTGAGTCACCTTCACATACTAACATTTTGTTAGGAGGATTAAATTCTCTTCGAAACAAAAATCTACTAGTAGATGTTACCCTAATCGCTGGAGGACAGTCTTTTGAGGTATTGGTTCTCACTTAACCCTTTCCTTTGGTGTTTATTAAAATGAGTGGTTACATAAATGCTGAATATTTCGCTTTTAGGCCCATCGTGTCGTTCTGGCATCATGTTCCGATTACTTCCGTGTTATGTTTACTACCGAGGTCCGAGAAAGTCGACAAAAGGAAATAACATTGGAAGGCGTCTCGGGAAAAGGCATGCATTTTTTGCTAGATTACGCATACACATCGAGATTGGCACTAAACTTATCCAATATTCAAGATGTGCTCTCTGCTGCTAGCCATGTTCAAGTCGTTACGGTCGTTGAAGCTTGCTCAAGTTACCTTCAAGTTCGTAAAAATTGCACGAAATGTTTATGCATCATATTCAAAAATTATTTTGGAACTTATCACGTTTGTATTATATTGTGTGTATGTATATGCAGGCGCAACTTGATCTGGAAAATTGTGTTGATATTGCTACCCTTGCCGAGACTTATTCGCTACATCAGTTACGGAAAAATGTGTACCGTTTTCTCTGTGGGCGTTTGATGGAGTTTTCGCAGGCTCCCAACTTTCAGCAACTCTCTGCCTCACAGCTGGAGTATATTTTAACGTGCGACTATCCCGTTGATTGTCCCGAGTCAGATGTACTTCATATTGTGCTACAGTGGATAGAATTTAGTCCGGAACGCATACCATTTGCTGGAAGTTTATTAGGCAGTATACATTTCAATGTAAGCTGAATTAATGAAATGGGGTTAGCATGTTTGTATTTCAGAACCGAAAATTATAAATTGACTTTATCATTACAGGAAATTCCTTCGAAAATTCTGGCTCAGATATGGGATTACTCTATGCTATCCTGCCTTTGCGGCCAATCACACCCATTGTACAAAATGATTACCACTCAGATACGAGGTGAAAACCTGGAAATTACAAAATCTCCCCTAATATCTGGTCTAGTCAACTCTCGCGGAATGGAACTGGCAATAATTAAAGTAGGAGGGTTTGGAATTTCTGGAGTCACTAACGAAATCACATATTTCCTCCCTAGTGTCGGAAAATGGAAAAGACTTACCTCTATTCCTCATGTTGAACAATGTAATTTCGGTACTGCTGTTTTGAATAATCAGCTGTACGTTGTTGGTGGTTGCTTCAACCAATGTTTGCAGGTACGCATTAATGTGAATATTATTTCGGGAAAATGTTTACATGTACGAATGGTGTCGATTATGAACTATTACTATTATTTCATTACAATAATAGACTTGAACTTGATTTTGTAGGAAAACATCCATCCATTCGGTTTCTGCTTCAGTCCTCGGTTTTGCAAATGGGGGACAATGGCACCCATGCTTCAAGAAAGGTGTAGATTTACGTTAAATGTTGTGGAGGAGAAGCTCTATGCTGTCGGTGGTTGCAGTGAGAACTTTGATGATCCAGCTGCTGCAAATGACGATTCATGTCGTTGTGAACGTTACGATCCTGTGGCAGATACGTGGTGCTACATTGCTCCCCTCCCCAGAAATTCCGGTAGAACGCAGCATTCTGGAGCTGCATGGAAGCACATGTTATTTATCTCAGGTTAGTCACATTATAAATACTTTTTTTTTTTTTACAAAATATTGCAAACGGCTGAATGTGCTGAAGTTGGGTGAAAAACTTGTCATTGTGTATTTTCCTTTTTAACATCGTTTTCACAATCCTCTAATAAGCAGTAAGATTTGCTAGAAATATTTTGAGCTGTTTCTCAAATATTTTGTCTGGATTTAGAAACATAAGAACTTAAGATATGTGCAAAAATTAATAGAAGACAATAAGTTCTTTGTTTTACAAGTTGTTCGCAAAAATAATTTGATGACAAGCCCGTAATTCTCATTGAAGAGATCTGGGTAGCTCAATTTCAGTAAGCTTGTAGTAAAGTCCATGTCCATAGGATATCAGAAATGTTCGATGGGAGTAGAAAAGCTCCGTCCCTTAGTTTTTATATTTTGTAATATCAGTATAATTATAATTACATTTTTAAAAGGACCAAACGAGCAAATGGAAATAGCAAACTAAATATTTAAGCCCACGCCGTTTTTATATTCACCGATGTTACCCGTATGTATATTTGTTGTATACTTATAATTTTGTTGGTTTTTCTAGGGGGATTGGAACAAGACGTAGTCAGTAATTCGCTTATGCGATATAATACTCTTTTAAATGAGTGGGAGGTGAAAGCCAATATGTTGACAAGTCGGGCAGATCATTCGATGCTAGTGTTTCATGACAAGCTGTACGTTTGCGGAGGTTGGTGTGAGGATGAAACCACAGGAAATAGATTTTTAGTTACGACAATCGACGAGTATGACATTCTAACGGATACATGGACAGTCAAAACTGAAGTACCCACACCAAGATATCACGCGGGAACGACTTTAGTTGAAAATCACATGTACATTATAGGTGGCTTTCATAGTGATGCTACATTCGATAGAACTACAGGTAAAGAAGGTCTAAGCTAACAGTATAATTATTAATTATAATAATTGTAATTTTATTTGATTCGAAGTAATCCATTTTTTTTACCTGCAGGTGTCATTGAGCGATTTGACCTGGTTAAGTGTGAATGGAGCACAGTAGAAAGGTACCCACAGGATATTTGGGAGCATGTGTGTGCTACCTTGTTCATTCCCAAATGCCGAGAGGACATGGAAGTAATCTCGGATATACCGAAAACCTGACCTATGGAGACGGAGGAGTCTTTCATAGATTTTCTGGCTTCAGAAAGTTCTCCTGACTCCCAGGAAAGATTGAATTCTCCTTCGACAAGAATCTCCTAAAGTACATGCATTTATATTCGTGCTTACTCGTCATTATAATTTTTAAGAACGAAAAGTATTAAGTTATTTACTAACTAGTATCTCAATGCAGTTCTGAGCACTAATTACATAATATTGTATGTCGGTGACTTAATAATTAATAATTGCAGTTTACTGAATGCTCTTGTAATGTAAGTAATCATAAAGAATGACGTGATGATTGATGATATGTATGTGACAGTTACGTGTGATTGCTCTAAAAAAGGTACCATAGAATCGAAATAATATATAAACATATATATTTAATATTAAAATATTATACAAAAAACAATATTCTCGTGTCAACTGTCAACGCTAAAAACGCATTATAAAGATATTAAAATAATTAATGATATGATACATTATTCTACGACCATGTAATGTAATGTAGTCCTATAGTGACAAAAATAAATATTTGTTGAGCTAACTGCATTATTGCACTATTTCGATGCCGCAAGTGTAGGTAAGTAGGTACATTTACCAGGCAGTTATTTTTAATTATCAGAAACATTGTGGAAAGCAACCACGGAAAGTTCTTGGATAAATATTACATTTTTATTTTACAAAACAATTGAAAGTTGTATCTGTATAAAGTCAATCACCACATGACTAACACGAAAGTTAGTTAATATTAAATTAATATTATTATTAATAAAAGCATGCGCACAAACACACATTCGAAGCACAACGCAATGAAATTTAAACTCTTCAATTTAAATGCTTTAATCAAATTCATGTACAAATAAATATAATATACGCTTCTATCAAATGCACCACTCGCTTCAGTATGATCTGAAAGCTAGCGTATACTCAACACTATTTACAAATTTCTGCGTCACATCATCCAACAATAAATACTACTGTGCACGAAAACTAACCACGAACTACGACTTTCTCCCAAACTGCAGAACATAGCTACTCTGTAGAATAAGGCGACAATGGTGGACTCTGAAGAAGCCTTCGGTTTTTTATTTCATTCCAATATGAAGCTACCATACCTTTACAAAGTATATAAAACTTATCTCTAGGATGAGCCAGAGACTGAAACATTGGAAAGTCATTATTGGCAATTATTTCTCTTTCAGCATGTGACTAGCAAACAAAAATGATCAAGTTTTAGTCTATAACTTACGAATTTCATTATCATCCCATCAATAACAGCCAGAAGCAAATTTATCTCGTTGAAATGCTTCCACTCTGTCCAATTGGTGGAGCAAGCATTTTCACACTTCAGATTTTTCACCCACGAGGATAAGTTATTCATTATGAAAGGCGAACCCATAACAAAATGAACTTTGTTGGTAAATCCTAGAAGATTAATTCAGCGAAGCGCATTATGAAAGATTTATCTTGCTGTTTTACAGAACAGAAGTCCAAAAGTACACCATGAAATTCATACCTTCACTTTTTATCAGTTCTAACGCTTTCACAACCCCCACTATGTAACCCGATTTGAATCGGTCCTGCGTATATTTGGTGCTTACTTCTTCAACGAGATTCCTAATAAACATGGGAAAGGAGACACAGTATTAAATTGATGGATACAGTAAAAAGAAACACATATCGTCGTTAAAGAACCAATAGTGACTAAAAGCAAGTAAAACTAATGACAAATCTTCCTTATAATCAGTATAAACCCCCTGTCACGGCGTCCGTCACGTTCCATCACGCTCCGTTACGCTCCATTAAGCTGGGTCGCGCTCTGTTACGATACGAAGTGTTACGGAGCGCAACGGGTTTGGTGACACGGGTTTTATACTGAAGGAAAAGTATGTTTCTGGGGTTTTGCTAAAATTGAAAATTTTCTGGAGAATTAGAAGACAACTTTTAAAGAAGATTGTCAAACAACAAATTTTTCGAGTATCGATTTTGTCGCGAAATGTTTCAGGAGTTTTCGACGCAAAAAAACCATAAGAATAATAAAAATCTGGAATTGGGTCTCAGAAACATGCTGATGCACCGATCTCTACCGGCGCCGTAGGCGGTGCGGGCATACTAGTCTAACTATAAATTCATTAAAAGCAAACCGCGGCTCCAGTCAACAACGTCGCATTCTCATCGGGCAACAACTGTCCAAGTTATGGCGCATTGTTTAAAATTGGGTAATTTTCCTATTTTTTGAACTGCCCGCCGACAAAAAAAATCATAAATTGGTCAATTGTTGTCGGATCAAGAAACAACTTCATTGAATGGAACAGCAATAACAACCCATTAATATATTTAACTGAATTTTATTGTTTCTGGACAACGCAGCAGCAAGGTGGGAACATTCATTCAATTTCTGTAGCGTGTTTTCAGAATTTTTGTCAGTCAGTCAGTTTTGCTTTTCATTAGTTTTACATGGTTTCAGTCACTGTTGGTTCTTAAACGACGATATGTAAATACTATACAGACATAGACTTAATTTTACCTATCGTCATTGTCTCCGAACCAAAGTCCATAGCAGGAAAGTTCGTCACTCGAAGTGCTTCCTTTGCTGTCTATAACGTGCAATGATTTCACCTGTATGTAAACTGCCATGAATTCATTTTCAGCGTCATCCTGCGTTTGAATGACAGCCTCCGTATCCGAAATCACATCTATACTTTTGGGGATAACTTCCTCGCCTATGTTTGTGACGTCTACGGAAGTCTTTTCCAGTTCATTTTTTTCTTCTCCTTCGGATGGTTCAAAAGTTGATACCCTTAATTAAATAATTTAACAAAGTAGACTTGATCCAAAGACAGATTTAAAAGAAATTATTAAGTAATAATTACCCCGAATCATCGTTATCTAATCCATCCGATGACGAATCTGATGTTAAAAATACAGATGAAGAATTCTCATCCGATGAAATTGGGCTAGGACTTCGGTTACAGGTATCGTAGTTTAGATTCACTAATTGATCAACATCACAAGTGTTAGTGCCGGCAGGTGAGGCTTCTGGAATGTCCATCTGAAAGTTCTCGGGGCAGTACGGTACATCTGAATCAGTAGCTGTAGGATTTACACTGGGAGTATCTCTGTGCTTGGGGCTGTACATACTGGGCGCGGGTGTATAAAATCCATTGCTAGCAGGTGAAAGAGCTGGAAGGCTAACCATGCATTCATTGTGCTGTCTGTATGGATCATTTCGGGGAGGAAACACAGGAGAGTTATTGTTGTTGTAAGAGT
This sequence comes from Disparrhopalites patrizii, assembly GCA_034698585.1. Classification (NCBI taxonomy): domain Eukaryota; kingdom Metazoa; phylum Arthropoda; class Collembola; order Symphypleona; family Sminthuridae; genus Disparrhopalites; species Disparrhopalites patrizii. The sequence goes on from JAQGBT010000204.1 coordinate 39,380, forward strand.
ATGGTGCATATTCATCTTGTACTTGGGTCATATTGTGGTAGCTGTAATAATTTGGCGAAGCAGGTTGATACGTATGAGGATTGCAATGTCTGTGTCTTCTTGCTGCACGGTATCCTCCATAGGGTTTCACGGGTTGGTGAGTGCCGTCATGTGGAGGACCCCTTGAATGTCCATTTCCTCTATTACCATAAAACATTCGAGGACTAAATTCTCCATTAATTTGGTTCGGACTAGTAAATCTGGACCTAATCCACGGCGCGCCTCTGGGATGTCCACGCGATCTGTATGGCGTTTGACTGAAAGGCAGCAAAAATAATAATGATACGGAATAAAACGAAAGACTCATTTTTTTTTCGTTAATATTTCCCTTGCATCCTTGTCAGCACCGCCAGTTTATTATTTCAAGTGACATGCTTACTTTTTCTCATAAGCTATCAACTTCAAAAATCATATCTTATTTGAATACTTCATTACACAAATTAACTCTTTACAAACAATTGTCGATCTACAAACACTACTATTGTATATAACAACTTTCTTGCCCCCGTCAACACACTTACTGCGGGTGGAAATGATAATTATTGTTATTCTGCTGAAAATCCATCTGGCCTTGGGGTCCCCCTCGCCCGTAGAAGCGCCCACCGAACGATCCGCCATTTCTTTGGAATTCGTTCGTATTCGCTCCTTCATCGGAGATTTCATTGTCCATTTGTCTCGGATTATTACGCACGGAATGCATGAATGATTTTTATTATAACATTACCGACAAAATCCCAAAAAGAAAAAAATATTCCTTCGTTGAAGTGCAGCTGTATAGACAAAATGTGGAATTAGTTGTAGGTTGTAGCTCAACAGGAACCACTCCCAAAAATGACTTGAACCCCGGCGTGTCCAAATGATTGTCCTATTAAAATTACACAAATTTGTAGCCACATGCTGCTTCAACGTCGTCCTCATGACCTCTAATCCCCTCACGCACAATTAATTACTACGAAACTAAAGATTTTTAGCGATCAAAAATTTTGCTTACGAAATACTCGTACAATTTTAAAAAATCCGAATTTTTCCTGCACACTTTCAGCTTTCAAAAAAAAAACATGCAGTAAAAACTATACAATTCAATTATAAAATTCATAAAAATACTTTCACGCTTACCGAAATTTGCTCGAATTTGCTTGCACACTTTTCCAGATTTCTGAATATATGGGGATAAAATCCAGAACAGGACACCAGCAAACACCTTTAGATATATTTTTTTTTTTCGTTAATGAAATTGATACTTTTAAAAGCAAGACTCACACCAAAATTAATGATTCAACACAATCAAAGGTTCTTTCCAGAAGTTCTCCAAAGATTTTTAAATTCACTAATAGTAACAATTATTAGACCCTATTTTATATATAATCTTGAATGAAAAAAAAAGGGTACAGTTGAAGAAACAAATATCAAACAGTGATTGCGATATGACAGTTCTCTTTTTCGGAACGAAGTTTTCCACGAAAACTGCGTCGCTTTTATGCATTTCTGTCTCTGTCAGATGATTTCGTTTGATCCTGAAAAAATATGGCTCCGGCTGTACAAATATTTTTATACGATTAATCCCTTTTATAATCATTTTTTTCGGGCAGAGAGATAGAAGATAGAGAAAAATATCGACGCTATATTCTATAGTAAAAATCTCGGAATTTTTCAATAAAATTTAATATTCTTTCTCAAGTGATGAAGTGACAAAATAAAGCATTGTGCAGAAAGAACAGAGAAGTGCGTTGTTTTCGCTCTTTTGTGTTGTGGTAAATGCTCGTGAATTCTGAAAATAGATGTCGCTAAATATTAAATTTTAAACTCGTGCGTTGGTGTTTTTTCAAGTTTTTTGGTATTTTTCAATTTCATTTATGTTTGGACAAACTGGAGTCAGGTAAAAGAAGTAATTATTAAATATAGTTAGTTACTAAAGGTTCATCATTTTGGACGGAGTGAGCAAACTGGAAGTGACAAATACCGTCATTTAAACATAGTTTTATGTAAAATTATGCAGAAGTAAGAAAAAAAAGCATTCATGCAATTTATTTATATTGAGCAGTTCGTAAGTACTTCGTACGTTAAAATTATAATAATTAAGGAGGCTCGGAGACCGATGACCATTAAGTAAGTCACTATTTAAATTAAATATTTTTTAAATTAACTATTTATGTAGCAATTCCCGTTGGAAATTAACATCCCGGCTATATGCTGGAACTAGGGCCAGCAGATCTCTCTTCCTCGGAATACTGAAAGACAAATCCTGAATTCCTGACCTGACCTTTTGTAGGAATTCCGTCTCTTTTTCTATACGTTCAGTTAATACAGTATTACATTCATGTACTATATGCATATACATATAATGAAGTGCATTCTTCCATCTGCAATTTTCTTTGCATTTATTTAAATCTAAAATTATATAATGATATTGAATTTCTCTACAGCCTTTTTGGTGATTCTCGCGGGGCCTGGAAGAACCCTGATGTCATTATGTTTCAAGTTCATATATGTATTTGTTGAAATCCCCGGGGAATTCTTTATGTAAGGTTGACATTCTTAATGATTTTTGTTCGTGTGTAGTTTAGATTTGTCATTGGCGTACTAGTTACTAGTCTAAAAAAAATTGCAGTTGTAGTGGAATACCTTAAATGAGGTTAACATGGATGAGACATGAGACCGCATTTGTCCGCATTTAATAGTTAAATAATGGATTAGGTTGATTTTTTTGATGAACAGAAATTGTTAGTGATTTGATTACTGGTAAAATTACTAACGAAATTGTAAATTGAAATATTTGTGCGGTTTTTTAATTTTTATGATTATGAATGTGCATGTAAAGTTAATACTTTGTTTCAATGCACCCCAGATGCCCTAGAAGTGGATGGATTGGTGGATTCGGCTGTCCGTTCTCGCATACCAAATCATGGAGTTTGATTTGTTTGTTAACAAGGCACAGGTGAGGTTGCTATGAAAGAGTGTTATTAACAGGATTATGTGAAGACAATCCTGTTTGTTTGTTTTCAGATTCTGACGAAACGCACATGTAGGTATGTGTATGACCTTTCAAGAAATTTAGCTAACGTAAATAGTTGCCGTTTTTTCCACTGAAGAGAAAGGGAAACAGTGATCTCCTATGTAGTTGTAAGTTGTAATATAAGGTCTGGAATTTGGAATTTTTAATGGATTAAAAGTATATTACAAGTCATTGGGCTTCCATAGCCCCAAACCCCCCAGCAACCAACGTTTTCTATTCTGAGGTTTAGTGTATACGTATTACGTATACTTATTACGAGACAATAATAATAACTACTATTTTTGCTATCAAAGGTGGTGGGGGTTACTACAGATTATTCATGTTTTCCTCTTTTGTTTTTGTGTTTAGGGTTCAGTGGTTCAGTGGACTTAGCACAAAATGATTCCAAATACCAAAGCTTGATGTATGTTTGTGTTTGTATATTACTAGTTGTTAGAAACTAGTATAGGTATAGGTATGTATAAATACATACATCATGCCCGAAAGTTTAATTACTTCCGTGGGATTGTGTCACTTCTGCTTTGCATAAAAGCGAAATTCACCGGCTATTCAGTATGTTCAGATCCCATAGTAAGCTTTCTACACTAGTTTGGAACAGACGGTGTATCGTCATTTCTGGAAGAACTTCAAGTACGAAAAGTGCGTTTGTCTCAAAGGAAACTGGGACATACCTAGCTATGTGTGCGTTATTTTGCGACAGCTACAGCTGCTGTACAGAAGGAATTTCAAAAGAAAGTCTACGATGTTATTACACTAGTAACTCCCGAACTTTTTACTACGTAACGTAAGTAATAAGTAAATACAAAGAAGAAAAGTGTCGGCATGACCCATTAACCGTTGTGTAGTTCAACAAGAAACAAAATTAACAAGCTGAAGAAGTTCCCTCGCCCTCAGGACTACCTAGTATTTATGTACACGTAACTAAATTAAGTGAACTATCTATTCATAAGTGTGGTTATAATATACATATGTTTCTGTCCATATGTAAATTGTGTGAGCAATGAGCAACGCCTTGTTTTCGTTGTACTGCTACTACCACTGCCAGTACCATTACTGTTTCTTGAAGAGATATTATTAATACTGCCAACACATCTATTAGTAATACGCCTATCTTCACAAATGCGCTTAAAACGGTGTATCGGTGTATGTATTTAGTTTGTATTGTGTGTATATAATATATACAGTCGTATATGTAATATCTCATGCAACTTTACAAACCTATAAATGTACAAAGACGTTTGTGTAAAATATTTTCATTTTTTTGAAAATGAAAATTATAAACTGGAAATATTCATTTTTTGTGGCTGGCATAGCATATTAGTAAATCCTCGAGGATGAAACTGGAATTTATGTATTTACTCTTTTGACTACTTTGTCCTGATCATCTTTGAAACTCGCTGCGCGGTACTCAACAATGCAGTACTGATATCAGATATCTGCCTGCGACGTTGTGAGCATCAATCAGTTATATAGACTTTTAGCTCAAGCTCATGAAGATTTCCCATAAAACAGTTTGTTTAAATAAAAAACGTCTGTAAAGTGTACAACAGATTAAATATAAGAGAAGGAGAAGCCAGGAAAAAAGTCACATGCACAAATGTTCACATGTTATAGAATGATGCAAAAAAAACTAAATAATACATGTGCATATATTTAAAGGCACATCTGCTACTTTATAGAACTTAATTTCTCTATTTTCTTCTCCGACTTTTTTTTTGCTTGTGCTCTCAAAAATTGTTGTATGTTGTGGAAGGGGAGCGATCTCAGAGTTAGTACTTTGCTAATACAAAGGAGTTTAAGCCAATAATGTTGTGTGTTAAAACAAGTGTGTGTACATGTGTACAAAAAGGGTTTTTAGTATTATTAGTATTTTATATATTTGTATATGTGTAAGTATATTGATGAGTGAACTATGCGTGTTTGGTAAAGGTTTGGAAAGCTTGTGCACGAACCCTTTGGTGAACATGCACGGTCTACACTTGCCAGTTTTGTTGCCAGTTTTATATTTTATAGAGTGAAGTTTTTTTTTCGAGCTGTAGTGAGAGGGACGACTGCCAAAGCAAAAGAAGTACTACAAGAAAGAGACTTCTTGGTGTGGCTCCTTTTCTATAAGGTGTTTATGTGAAAGGGAGAGCCTTTCCTCGTCAAATTACTTTTCATTTCAATGTGTAATTGGTACACAGTGGGAAGTTTAAAGTTATATTTATAATATTATCCATCCATTGTGCTCTTTCCTCTCCTCAGGTATTGCTGTGTTTTTATTTGAATTATACTTTAATCGTCATAATAGTTTATTTCGATGTATTTTCACTAGTACATGAGTTTACTCGTGTGAAAAAGTTGGAGCTGTAGAAAAGAACAGAATAAAAAAATTTGTCTTGTACAAAGACATGTTAGTAGTCGTCTAGTTCCGAACGAGTATTTAGTTCACGGAAAATTGATCTCATCGCTGTCTGACGGTAGAACTTTACACACAAAAAGTATATATTTTTAGGCCTGGTTCAAATTTATTTTTAGTTTTTTTTCTTGCGAACGGTTGACCGTTTCTTTCTTAATGAGATGGATTCTGTTATCTTCGTTGATTTTGGTCGTCTCTTATGTTACGTTGCACGGTAAAAGCGTGACGCGTCGCAGAACAGGGATTTAACAAACTTAAAGTTTTATTGTTTTTTCCGGGATAATGACTAATAAATATATGGGGGAGTGGGAGAATTGTGGTACTGGTTACTGGTACACATTTACACATTATGTTCGGTTTTCATGGTTTGATTATCTTAGCGTCTTGTGTGGTATTTTGAAAGGCTACAATAATATTCTGTGATGGAAGGAGGATTATGATTCAGAGTTAAATACTGTACGTGTTAGCCCTACAAGGTTTGGTTAAGATAAAGGCTTATTTAATATTCTACGATCTTAAAAAAGTCTGATGAACTGTTGAAATTTCAGATACTTTTATCGATTGTATAGATCTTTGTAATAAGTTTACTGAGGTGTCGACGTTTGAAAAGGGCGTGGGCTTATATCCTTTCGCCGTTGTGTTTCGCATTCAAGGTTTCATACTGTAATCAGATTATAATGTTTTGCTATTATAAGATTCAGAAAAGTTTGAATTTTGTGTGAGCTTAAGTTAATCGACATATTATGTATATCTACTTTTGTTTTGTAGGAAGGAATCGGCTAATCCGAGTACAAAATGGATCCTGAAGGAGGGTTTCCGGTTACTCATACCACCACTACAACAACAACTTCTACATCCGTTGTGACAACACTCAGATTTGATCCCACGTACACTAGAAGTCTCCCAGGAACACTGAAATGTGCTCAGATGGTAAATTTTAGTTGTGAATTATTAATTTTATTTGATAAAATGCGAGGAAGATACTGGGATGGGTAGAACTGTATACTTGTTGAAGGGTTGTGTTGCCAATTATTGACGTGAAGAATACTTAATGTGTTGAGTCGATAGTAAAATGTTTCGCTGGATGAAAACCACTTACCTGTATACATATTGTGATTTTATGCTAAATTCTAACTTTTGCAGGTCCTCAATCTTATTGGATTCATCTGTGTAGCAGTGTCAAAATATTCCCGCTTCGCCGTCGCTTCTTGGTTTAGCTTTGTTGCGATGGGTGGTTTATTTATCACTTTATTTCTTTTCGTTTTTTTCTTGTACCATGTTATCGAGAAGCTGTACTTCATCCCTTGGCTTCTTGTTGTGAGTATTTGTTTCCTAATTAAAAAATAATAATATGTGCAACAATATCAGTATATGTAAATATTTGTACATTAATTTCATAGGAATGGGTTTATTGCGCTATTTGGACGTTCTTCTACTTCACTGCTGCTACAGCGAGCGCTTCGTATGGAGGATATGATTCAGCCTTTGCTGCTGCTGCGGTAAATTTGTATATTTAATTGTTAGTTAAGTTTGTTAAAATTAGGCTTGTAATGATGACAATGACACTAATTGGATTTCAATGGTGTTTTTAATTGTCAATAGTTCTTCGGGTACGTGGCAATGCTGGTGTATGGATTTGATGCGTATTTAAAGTACATTTCCTGGAGAGCTGGAGAAATCGCTCAGGGAGACCGCATTGTCAATAAAACCACAACCACTACTGCATCCCCAGCCGCCTATTAAACTATCTGTCTGTTAGTTATCCTTCTGCAGACAAGGGAGCTTTTATTAATTTTTCTGCACAATGTAGTCCCCTAATCTGAGTTGGATAAAGCAAAGACTACCCCACAGAACCCTAAAAATCTAGCAGCTAGCAGTACACGAGACGCAAATTAAAGTATACAGCAATGTGGGGACGCAGTGTCATGGCATTCATATGCCATGAAGTAAATTGTAAGAGTTGCTTCAAAATCGAATAATCCCTTATAGTCATCGTAGAAATAAAAATGTGCAGTGCATGTGTGCTTAGGTAGTGAAAATACAAACACTAGGTTGAGAATGTCGACATGTCGAGTCAACAACTGTCCTAAAGGTCTAGTTTCACTTGCGCATGAAAGCAGATCACAACCGCATGTACTTTAAGGTAGGTAGTCGTAGGAGTAGTAACCTGGGGATTACTTCACAAAATTCTAATGTAACCAAATCGTAGGCTGCATTATAAAATTATTAAGCTTAAACAATAATAAATTCAAATTTTCAAACTTGAATTAATTGTTGTTGTAGAAGTGATTCACTGAGGACAATCTTGTTCAGATAAAGCGATAAATTATCTCCCGTTTAGTAAAGTATTGATATTTTGTTCAAATACGTCCTGCACTGATATTAAGTTACGTTTACAAATTACAGTTAACTTATTTTGAGTCCTGTATATCCTGTTTCATATGGGAAAGTTACTACTGACCTGTGAAACTTTTTAACTATAATTGTTTTAAATGTAATGTGTAAATGAATCGTGTCCGATAGTCCGTGTCCTAGCAATGGGACAAATGGTCCGCTATTTTTTGTTGTTTCCTTCGTGTAGTCAATATCACCTTTGTAAGTTTTTTGATAAAAAATATGCACGTATTGGGAATACTTTGGCTAGCATACAGGCTTTTGATTTTGCTTGCCGAAGATTAAATAGTAAAACTTATGTATAAATTAGGGGTTGTCCTTAAATGTCCTATTGGCATATTTTATGGATCTGTACCACAATTATTCACGTATATTGACCAGTATTCCTCCTGCCCAATGTTTAAGGAAGACATCTTACTTAGACAAATCAGTGCGCAGTACAATTATAAATGTGTATCTGCTCCTATCATATATTTTACGGAAAGTATTTTCTAATAGATTGATTTTTACTACAATAATGAAAAACATTTATTGACGTCTATTAGTCATTTTACAAAAGTTTAAAATGTATTTATTGTAAACGTTATTCGGAAATATATGTTGTACATTTTGTTTCCTGCTTCTGTTCTCAAGTAAAGTATATTATATTGAATCATTGTCTATGGAAATTGTTAAAGTTAGACCCTACTGTAATAATTATTCTTAAACAACTGTTAGATTCTGATGTATCGATGCGTATGAGTGAACGTTTTTGCAATATTTTAACAACTGATATTCAACAACTTTCACTTGTTAATGTCCAATAAGAGCTACAAATTCTTAAAAAAATTTTTGTTGATCGTTCTCTACTAACCAGATATCCTAATCATTGCCACAAACATGTGCCTGGAAATTTTCTATGTCTAATGTCCTGATGGTTAACGGCGGAACTGTTTGCATGTAATTACAATGAGCTCTATGGTTAAAATTATATGTATATCACACTATTCGTTCCATTGAAAAGGTTGATTGATTGTAGAAATCCTGACCATCACTGTGATGTGTACCCTCTGTTAATTCATGGCTTAGGTTTATTTTGTATTTTCTCTACGCGATTATCAGGAGATCAAGCGAAATTGGTAATTACGTCAATTACACCTTACACCATACACTTGCTAGAAACAAGTTGTATCCTGCAAGATATACGAGTTACGCCCCAAAGCAACTGTGCGGGGAGATGCATCGAAATACTCAACAGTACATTCACAAGGCTCAGTTGCATGCAAATAAATTGTCAAAATATGTACATACATGTTTGTACGAGTGTACTTGTTAATGTCAATTGCTATTCGCGTGGAAGTTTGAATTCCAATCACTTTGAGCAACGAAACGACAATGTCCACACTAATTAATAATTATTATGATCATTATCATTATGTGAATTCCGTGATATCTCTAAAATGTTAGTTTTCAGCGTAGTAACTGCTGAGTATTTACTTACGGTCTGCGTAACTAAGTAAGAAAAAAAAATAAGGATAATTTTTGATTTGCATGTGTTAATTTTACATAAGCTGAATCAATCTAAGCACAACTTTGTCCGCATGTCAAAGTAATGGCGAATCTAAGCAAGTTATAATCAGTAATCATTGTGGCACTTGCCTCTACTCATCGTCAGCCTCTGTTATGTGAAGGAAAAATTGACAAAATTGTAGTAATTTCTTGTTCGTCGAAATACTATTTTCTCATTTGTCAAAATGTCCTGTGCCAAGTCACAACACGCTTTCTACAAGTACAAAATACATGTATTAGTAAGATCTGCAGAGATTTGCTTGGGGGCAAAAACAGAGATATTACCATCCGGAGACTTTTTAGTTGAAATCATTGTTAGTATATAAAAGTTTTTTCTATAATGAAACATGTGAAGATGGTTCAATGTGGATTTACCAGAGCCTATGATGGATGAGATTTTTGAACAAAAAGCGTGCAGATTTCAATCTTGTTACACATGATTAAAAGTATACACATAAATAACAAATATCCGTACTCTTTGACGTTCAAGTCAAAAAACTTGAACGCTTGATTCTGGATGAACAGGTGCAGGAACAAGTGCTTACATATGGCTGTGCTGTTATCTTTGCATGCGTTTAACTTTGTTAAGATTCCTAAAATATTTCACGTTTAACGTCTTGTCAATTATGATGTCATGAAATTTAATATACCTATATATATGTATTATGTATATAATAACACTATATATGATACGCCTTCTGACTTTATTCTATGTATGTATGTATATGTGCGTGTTAAAGATATTACATACAAACTAGAAAACGTTTGGATTCCGGAGTGAATCAGCATTACATTAGAGTTTTATGTAGTTAGAAAAATAACTTTATTTTGACCCAAATAAATTTAAAGCCTCATAAATGCAACTCCTAAAGTAAAGATCTTACTCATTTCGTTTTAAGCAAACGTCATACTGTCAAGTAAAAAGTAAAACTAAAACTCACCTCATGTTTCGACTTCCTCAGGAATAAGCCGTGTCAACTAATTCCTGGACTTTTGCAACACATGTTGGCTACAATGGTTCGCTATCAGCATACCGCTCTTATGTAGCAGGTTAATAATAACGCAAACAAAAGTCGGTGAGTATCGTTAATGACGTATGTATTTACAAAAAAAATTAAGTTCGAACAATCAATGGGCTTTTATTGATTGAGTCTTTCATTGATTTATTTAGTGAATATAATATTAGTATGTGTGTTTATCTGTAGCTTCTCCCTAATGGACTTTGATTGACATATAGAAACAGAATTGGTTTGATCCATATATTTATTTGTAGGACATTCAGTCACAAGGAAGTTATAATTATTCTTAGAAGTCCATATTGTTTTACCCGCTTCCTACTGAAAAAAAAAACCAAAAAAAAAAAATAAACTTTCTGAAGAGAAAGAATTCTTTCCCTGTTACTGTTATTCAAATACCACTCAAGTTCTGAAGAAATACAATTGTTTAAAGAAACAAGGAACGTCTGCACATAAACACGGCGGTGACGATAAGGAACGTTCTACGTATCGTAGTCCATATGTGCATGTCTCCGTTAAATTTGCCTCCGCCCATGACTATTAATCTCGGCTTTCAAGTGAAAAATATAACAATTACTCATTGAGCAGTAAACAGAAGAAAAGAGATGTTTGAATGACTAATCACATCCAGCGAAATTACCCAAATTAGGTTTTTCTATATACATATAGAGGTGAACGTCAATATACTAGTATGTGCAATGCTGTCTGAACACGAGAATTTAAAACCCATGCAAATGGGGTAATTTGAACTGAGGCGATAACACAACGTTAAATCCTTCGGGATTCTTTAGTATACACAATAGAGAAAGATAAAAAAAAAGGGTTATTGCTCGCTCCTCATAGTAGGACCTGGCATGTCCGTCCCATGGTATTAACCTAATTTATTATAATTCTCGTCATCAGCTAATTTATCAAGTACGTCAGTGTGCGTGGTAGTTTAGTGTAAAAATAAATCAATCCCTGTCTCATACCACATCTTCTCTCATTACATCACACCCTTCGTGGGATGTGTCTGGGGAATTGCAAATTGCTTCCCTCCCCGACTAATTAATACGGTTGTTATATGACCCGAATTTAATTTGTCACTTGTAAACAGAATGTGAACGGAGAAACTGTGGCTTTCCAGGGAGAGTCTGCCCCAGTCCCCTTTGTTCCCAAAAATATTTGTACATCTAAAAATACATCTTCCCACAACAAGAAAAGCAGGGCACATCATGTAGTTTCAGATAAGCCCGGTCCAGCTATTCAAAGGCATATGGACTTTTTTGAAAGGTAACGGTACAAATCCGAGTGAAAAACCATCTTTTATTATAAGGAAGTGAAGAAGAAACAAGGACTACATGAGAATTGGGAGGAAAGAAAAGAAATCTTCTCCAAAAGGAAGGTACATTTGGGGACTGGGCACATTATTATTATTATTATTATCCAAGGGAGCAGACCAAACAAGAATCCTTTTCTTTTCATCCTTCGTCTGTCCTATAAAAGGTCTTTGTACATATGTATACATATACATATGTAAGAAAATCAAAGGGTAAGGAAGCAGGGAAGATTTCGAAGGTCCTTGTCTTTGACCATAGAATCCTTCGGGCGATGGGAGAAGTATAGGTATATAGTAGTAGTACTCGTAAGTAAATGAGAAAGTGTTCAATATTCTTATATAGTAATGCTTATGTAAGACAAGAAGAAGTGTGTTAGTGAGTAAATGGCTTTGGTAAAAACCTTGGGAAAATCCACGTACACAAAGGAACACATGTGTTTCTGTTAGTAAACGTGCAGGTGACCATTCACCATTTTTCTTTTGTATATGCATATAGTATATAATATATACATGAGTACGGAGTTTATTTACTAATATAAGGAACGCACATTGCCCCTTTTCCTCCTTCTTACAACATCATACTTACTTAATGTATTCAACTTGAAGGAGGTAATTAATTGAATTTGCTCAGAGAAAGAGGAGAGGAAAAGAGATTTAACAACGTGTACGTTATATTTATTTTAGTTAAAGCCTATTACCTATTGCTATACCAAATAATTCTCACGTCATCCCCCATCAAGGTGTCTGGGGGCTCACTGATCAGGTGGGACTGTACCGTGGTTTCCTAAATCATCATTTCCCTATATAATACTCTCAAGCTCAAGAATACCATGTACTTCCATGTGAAATCTGATTTGAAGGTCTCCTACTCCGGTGGAGAAGGTGTACTTGCCGTTGGACATGTACAGAGAGTATCAGACAAAATAATGTAATGTCAAATGCGCATTGTGTATAAATATGTGAATATGCATACATGTATCGGCATCTGTCCTATGCTTATACATGGTTAAAAGCGTGTTCTTCTTGTCAAAAGTCAAAGTCCGTAATGGTAGTAGTAATAAAGTAATATGCAGGGAGAAAAAAGTACGACTGAACTGACTTTCCCCTCAGAGGTTTTTGAATGAAAGACGTCATCAGATGTATTTGAGCATACAAACGCAATAAATGCATGGAAGAGAGAAAAAAAGGGTTTATCAGGCTGTATCAGGTCGTCTTCTTCACCATGACATCCCTTCTCTGTGTAGATGTGGAGGAAAGTCAAAAGTCGCCAACTGGTGATGTGCAGAAGGATGTGCAAATTTTTCTTGTACCTATGACTTTTGCACCAGCTTTTTTTTTCTTCCTGTATTATTATTCACAGTATTACTACAAATACTACTACTACTATACCTCACCACGACGTCATCGTGTAATGGAGACGTGTATGTGAGCATTTACGAAGATGCTATCTATCACGCTTTTCTCTTCAATCTCTCTCTCTTTACCTGTTCTAACTTTTCTCGATAGAAGTTACTCTTTCTCTCTGTAGTCTCTTTATCTTCCAACTTATCACTCTCGGTCATTTCTCTTCATCTCTCCTTTGCTCTGCTAGGTGATCTCTCTTCATCCTTTTACTAATATTCTGGCTCTCTCTCTCTCTGTCTCTCTGTCTCTCTCTCTCTCTCTCTCTTGAGTTTCTTCTATTCTCTCTTCCCGGCTTATTTCTTTCTATTTTCCACTTTGTGTCTTAATTCGCCTTTTTTTATCTCTTCATTAGCCTCCCCGCCCCGTTTATCTCTTTATGTCTCCCTCCGCCCTGTTTATCTGTTTATCTCTCTCTCTCTTCTTGTCTGGTGTATCTCTGTTTTCTCTTTGCGCTCCTTCCCCTGTGAATTTATTTATTCCTCTTTTCTCTTTCTCCCAGTCCTGTGTATATTTTTATTTCTCTGTGCACTTCTTCCCCGATGTAACTCTTTACTTCTCTTTGCTCTCTCTCTCTCTCTCTCTCTCTGTCCAATGTATCTTTTGTCTGCCTCCATGTCTCTCTTTGCTCTATATGTAAATATGTACCTCCCTTTCTCCCGCTGTCTCTCTCCCTGCCCTTGTATATCTCTTTCTTTTGCTGTTGTATGTTGACTTTCCGTTTATCTCTCTCATTTTTAATATCTCTTTCTTCCTGTCTCCCCCTTGATCCTTGTAAATCTCTCTTTCTCTCTTATTACCCTCGCTCTCTCTCTCTCCTGTCATTTATTGGTCTTGTCAGTTTCACTCTTTCTTTCATTCTGTCACATTGCCTTAACCTTACTGTATCTCTCTCTCCCGGAGAGAAAGCCTCCTCCTTAGTATCCTTCCTTGTTACCTCGATTTCTCTTCCTCTATCATCCTCTTTCTATCTCTCTCTTTTCCTCTATCATCCTCTCTCTCTCTCTCTCTCTCTATCACTCTCTCTCTCTTCCTTCTTTTCTTTATCTAATGCCTCCCATATCCTTCCCAGTTGAAGATTAAAAGCCATGGGCAAGATGAAGACAGGGGAGATTTGCCTTCTCTTCCCTTTAATAAATGCATGGCAGCCAAAGAGAATATATTTTTTTCTCCCTTTAATCTACTTCCACCACGGTTTTTTTTTTTAAATTCGTGCTAAGGCATAAACCTATGCGTATACAAGTGTCTGTCTTTGTGTGTAGGAGAAGTACTTTATTTGAAAAAAAAAAAGAATGTAGATGATATCATAAAACATTGGTTGTTTCTTTGCGGTCGTCCCATAGCTTTTTAACCAGAGAGTGTAAGTGTGTATACGCTTTAAAAGCTGTACTAGTTACAGTGAGGTTCTTTTTGGGAAGGAGTATAGTAAGATAGTACAGTAGTGGAGCATGAGAATGAAACACAGACACTGTAAATACATGTGACTGAGTCCCTGTAGTATACTCGTTTGACTGCTTGAGCCAAGAGCAAACACTTTTTTTTCCCCTGTCAGTAGTGTTGGGAAAAAAGAAGAAGAAACTCTTGTGAAGGAAGTCAAGAAGCGAGGGGTAAATAGTAAAGTAGTGGCAGTGGTTGGTGTTACACACAGGAGGAAGAAGAAGTAGGGGAAAAAATAGTTGTTGCATTCACTGTATTATACGTGTGTGTGTGAGGATTTCAAGTCTTTACAGGCATGAGTTTGAGAGGCTTTGCATGAGGAAAAAAGGTTTGAGCAGCTGAAGTTTCAGTTGGCAACTGACTTTCAACGGGAGAGGTTTCATATTTTTTTTGAGGTAGGTCCAACAAATTTCTATATTCTTTTCTTAAATAATTCTTCATATTCCGTGTTGTGTCCTTACGTATTTAGTGACCATAATAGGATCTATACACTTTTCCTGTGCGTATTTTTGCTTACCCCACATTTATTCGGCACACCGACCCCCCCCCCCCTCATTACGCTCCCCCCGAATGTCGCAGTGTTCCCCAAAAAAAAAACAAAAATGTTTTTCCAGAAGGATCCAAAACTTACGTAGTTAGGGTCATTTGTAAGATTCAATATATATTCAGAATTCTGTGGGTTGTGTAAAGTGTATTTATTTGCTTTTGAGAGTGGACAGGGGAAGTTTAATTTAATTATTGGAGTATTTAATTTATTAATGGGACATTGGGAGTAAATATAGTTAGGGGGGGGAGCTTTGACGTTTCACATGGAATGTCCTACAAATATTGTAGCACATGTCATTGCTTCCTTCATCACAAATTGTCCCCTACTTACCCCCTTCTATTTGTTTTGTTTTATCGCTATACTGGTGCCATAATTTTTTTTTCTCTCCCCGATGGGATATTGGAGTGATTGAACGATTTGAGTGCATGAGTACCAAGTGGTTTGGTATGAAAAAGTATATTTTTGTACTCCTTTTATATGTTGACAGAATTCCTTATTACCATTTCGTTGTAGTATATGATAGTGCAGTTTTTACTACGTAATCTTCTCACACATATACGTTCACGGTACATGTGCTAACCTAATCATTCCCATCGAAACTAAT
This sequence comes from Disparrhopalites patrizii, assembly GCA_034698585.1. NCBI lineage: Eukaryota > Metazoa > Arthropoda > Collembola > Symphypleona > Sminthuridae > Disparrhopalites > Disparrhopalites patrizii. The sequence goes on from JAQGBT010000204.1 coordinate 55,095, forward strand.
AAGTATTTGGTTAGAGCACATACAACGTGGCATATTTTTCCTTGTAGCAAAAAAAAAAAAAAAAAAAAAAGATAGAGAAAAAATTCTTATACAATAACAGTTTTTCCCACATCTCCCCTGTTTTACCTGTACATACAAGACATGCTAATGAGTGGGGAGCATTACGTTTTTGCATGCTCCTATTAAGAATCCACGTAATAAATACACGTAAAGCTTCTGCATTTTTAGCTCTGTCAATTGTTGCTTTTTTACACTGGGTTTTCACTCCCTATCTCTCTGTCTCTCTCTCTCACTCTCTCTATCTCTTGCAATTTCTTCATGGAAGTGCGTGGAAATTCCCGAATGTTTAGGAGTATAATTGTGATTTGAAACTGGTTTTTTTTTTTCGTAGGATTTTCTCCAAGTTTCTTCTATTGTGTACGAATATTCGTGTTAATTTTTTTAAGTAGCTGAGAGTGGTATCTTTATTATTTTTATACGTACGTAGCCAGTGCTTGTGTACTGAAGGGAGTTTGGTTCTTTGGGTACAGGTGCACTCTCGCTCTTTCTCTCTCTCTCTCTCCTTCTGTTCTTTCGCATGTTTTGCTGACAGAGCAAGTTTTTGAACAATGATGATGCTGTGAATGTTATATATTCTGGTGTAGAAAAAAAAAACAAACAAAAAGTACAGAGAGGTCTCTTTCTCTCCTCCTATTAAGCTTGAAGTCAGTTGGGAAAACAAGTTGCTTGATTATTAATGGTATACCTATATAGTTACCCTATAGGCTTAAGAGGACTACCACGTTGTCGTTCCTTGATCCTATATAATAATAATTATTAATTCTGTTCTTGTGTGTCTATGTGTTTTTAAGCCACGTTACAGTGAATTTAATCATGCGAAGGAAAACTGTTTTTTTTTTGTTTGAGAATTCTGGAAATCATTTTCCTCCTTCATCGACCTCTATTAACGCTCCATTAGTGAGTCTCCATCGCTTCGTACAGAGTGGAGATTAAAAATATAGCTTTACTGTGAAAACTCCTTGTGAATTCAAGTAATAGATTCGTGTTTGGTGGTTGAAATTGGAGGTCAAAACGAGTGTAAGCAAAAATTAATAGAGTTTCGTGTCTTCTGTGTTCTCCCCTCCCTCCAGAAGCTTTTCTGTATGCTTTGTAAACTTTTAATTTTTCGTGTTGTGTTTGATTTTTTTTTTCGTTGTTGTTGTCTGTGAAAATTAATTAAATCTTGTCCCACACGTAAACTTGTCCAGGACCAGTGCGACATTTGTGAGTAGCTTATGAATGTGAGAATCCTCGCATGCCATCACCCCACAACATTTTTGCCCTGTTTAACAATTTATTCTTCTTTCACCCACAAGGAAAGTTGGCGGATTCTCTCCATTAATTTGTTTTGTGCATGTCCATCCTACGAAGAGGTACGTGTGTTCTTGTATTTTTAGCCGGAAAGCTTTTTCTCCTCTTTATTCTAACTTAATTCCTCGCAACTTTTGACCAATTTTAACGTGCTAAAAACATCCTCCCATTATCAGTGTAAGTATATATGATCATCTATATAGGTATAGTAATAATGGAGGAGACTCAGGGGCATAAAGGGCGAGCTATGGGGCTGTTCAATTAGAAATAAAAAAAATATTATGGCACAACAAATTGAATTGTAAATACACAAAAGAGATTTTTATGTATTTTCCCGGAACAAAGAAGAAAAAGGGGCTTGTACGAGTGGATCATGGAATAAATAACATGTGTGGGTTGTTTACAAATGCGTGGCAAAGGACTGGGCCTTTTCCCCCCTCTGACATGTGCAACTACGTCGTGTGAATTCATTATGGGATTTTAAATCGAAAAGATAGTGCATACAACTATATTTATTCTGGACAGTTTTCTATTTTATTATTAAGCTCTTCACTTTTATATTTTGAATGCTACTACCAGGGAATTACCATGTTTTCCTCAATATAACGTGCTTCCCCGTATCTGTTACTTCCATGCTGTATTTTTTTTTTATTTGTAATAAATTTTGGTGTAAAAGAAAGCGACGTAAAAATTAAAAGGTAACTTTTTTTATACTCCTCATGCCATTTGTCCCAACCGCCCTTCTCATGCTTCAGTAAATATGATGGGGGTATACCTTTCACACAAATTGCACGTGGTGCACAATTCCTATTTATGAAAGGGAATATATGGTTTCACTTCTGTTGTTTTAGTTCATTTTACTTTTTGTGACCAAAGAGTTTCTTTCCTAATAATGTGCAGCATGGAATGAATCCATCGTGTGAACATGTAAAAGGATACCAAGAAAAGACAAGGAACAATAATGGACATGTGTAACTACTTGGATCATTTTCTTTCATAGAATTATTTTCTATATTATTATTATTACCTTGAAATATCAGTTCATCGTCACTGAATACAAAGGCTTTAAAGTACCGGATAACCAGACACACTTGTTGTTAAATGGGAAATACTTGTACTTGGTTAGACATTTCTTGAAGACATTCCTCAGGTCACATTTTCTAAAAAAAAGGAATTCCCTATAGTGAAAGACTTTTAGTGTGCGGCTCCTTTTTGCGCCTTTAAATTTATTGGCAGTTGTTGAAACAAAGCTTCCATCTTTTATTATTTTTTTTTGAAGGGAGAAAGTAGCAAGAACATTACGTGGGTAAATACATTCCCAAGGAAATGAAAGATCACAAATGGCAAGATAATAACGTGTTTTCAAAGACCTCGAACTGCGTGCCCATTTACCAAAATGTGGAGCATTAGCTGGAGAGTCGTCAGCAAAAAAAAAAAAAAAACAATTCAGTACATACAGAAGGCATATACATAAATGATTGGAAATAGAGTATGCATTTGCCCCCGAACTCTCCGAGCGACTACACACACGCGGGGGGAAAGAAAAAGGAAGTTAATGGCTTCCTGATTTAACGCACCGATGCTCCATATATTTACGTGGAGGCGTAAACACTTCTACTGTATTTGTTTCCCTTCCACTTTCTCCTTTATTATTTTTTCCTTTCTTCCTTGTTTGTTCCGAGGAAGGCAATAAGTCTTGTTATCGGCACGTTTGGAGATGTCTCAGCCATTTAGGGGATTATCGAATTAGGAAAGGGACTTAGATGGGGAGAGCATGTTGGGATCCTAGGAGATTTTCTACCAAAAAACGGGTTGAGAGATGTGACTTGCAAGTTCTTCCATTTAGTAATACACAAGTGACATATGAACCTATAGGTACGTTAGTGTAATCCTGACAACATTTTATTTAATGGGATCTTGCACTGATACTTTCCTCAACACTTTTTGCTTTCTTTGAAAGCGGTTTTTAGCGCTAAGTGCCGTATTAATTATTTGGCTCATGATCCAACCGAAGGAGGACGATTAGGGACAATTTCCTTTAGTTTCTCTTTCCCTTTAATTTACTTTTTGCTAAGCCGCTCCAGCTATTTCGTGGGGGAAAGTTGGTAATCTTTTCTATTGGGTCTCTTCCGTTTTCGGGGTTTTTCTTCTGCTCACTTTCAGTTTTCTCTTTGACCATTCTCATAGTGTCTCTATTTCCGTGTAGGCCTCATTTTCACGCTAGATTTTGTCTCGTGTGATTTTCTTTTTTCGAATTATGTTGATATTCTTTCGTTCTCTATCCGTCTTGTATTAATTTCTCTCTTTCTCCTGCTTATTTTTGTTTCTCCTATTTATTTCTCTATTTTTTATTTGTCTTTCTCCTGTGTATTTATCTCTGTATTATTTTTCTCTTTCTCCTACTTCATTCTTTTTTTCTCTTGCTTATTTCTTTATTTCTCTTCCTTATTTCTTTCTTTTTTTCTCTTGCTTATTTCTTTATTTCTCTTTCTTATTTCTTTCTATCTCTTTCTCCTACTTCTTTCTTTTTTTCTCTTCCTTATTTCTTTCTATCTCTTTCTCCTACGTATTTCTTTGTTTTTCTTTCTATCTCTTGCTCCTTTTTTCGTGTTCTTTCTCCTCCTCTTTCTCCTCCTTTTTCTTCTTCTTATTTCTTTCTTTCTCATTACTTTGTTTTAGTTCTCATTCTTCATCTTATTATTGCATTATTTCTCTTACTTTGCCCATCTCTTCCTAATACAATTCTCCCACTTCGTTTTCAAATTTGCCACTTTTTTCGCTACTACGCTTTTCTGTCTATCTTCGTGCTCCTCTGCTCTCCGACTTATTCTCTCTTATCTTCCTCTTTTATTAATTTTCAAGAAAATCCTTATCCGGAAAGAAGGAAAGCGGAATATGAGATCAATATTAGTTTGGGTGATGCCCGTGACACGATCAGGCATAGATCTTGTTCTATTATTATTTATTACGTATGCATCGAGTTGTACATGCCTCACATGGTGTGAAAAAAAAAACGAAACGTTGAGGCCTTGTATGTATACCTACAGACATCTGTGTATGCTGACAGATCGATAAACATTACTCTGAGTGAGTAAGAGAGTGAGAGAAAAATAACAAAGCTGCCGAGAACAAGACAGGGCAATATCAAAGAGTTATTAAGGTCACGTATATAATTTGGAGCACTCCAATAAAAAGTATCTATTATTTGATTCAAGTAGCATTACTGTGAATTAGATTGTAGTCGGCGTCCCTAGGTATAACGAGTGCTAATACAAAGACTTCAAAGAATGTGGTAGTAGAGAGCATCCGTGGTATCGACAAATACGAATCCCAGAGTGTTGTAAGCGATTTTGTTTTCTTTGACAGATTCGAAAATTATTATGATCACTCTCACTTCCTTCACATTATATTTCCCGTTCATCAAGCACGTACCACTGCTTCGGAGATAGCAGAGGGCGTTTTTTTTTAAAGGATACTAACCCTCTCCCGTTTCCCCTTGATGTCTTATACAAAGGGGAAAAAACATTAAACGAAAATTCATTTGGTGCTAAAAGCATCACGAGCTTATAGGCTAAAGTTCTCTTGCGAGAGTAAAAAAAAAAAAACAAAGCACCCTAGCAAATCGATGGTAATGCATATAATGCTAATGGACAAATCCTTTTTTCTCCCTTAAGACTGACGCTCCTTCGGCTGAGCTTTTGAGAAGATGAGTGATTTTTTTTCGCCCTTTTCCCTTTCCAAGAAAATAATCAAAAATGATCTTAATTCTCTCCCTCTCGAAATGCTTTTCTACAGTTTTCTATATATGCAGAGTTGCGGCACGTGTGACGCGAAAATAGTTGGACGAAGTGATGAAATCGCATGCAGTTTTTTGGGAGGAAAAAGAAAGGGTTGTGCAATAAAATTCCCTACGTACTTTGGCCCTGACTGTTCCTCGTAAAAAAATAAAGGGAATGATGGGGTGAATACTGGGACAAAGTTTTACCTTGCCCTATACCCCCGTAAGAACTCGCGAGGGAATAAGCCGTACCTTATACCTTTGCCACCGAACGTCAATTATTTTTGTGTAACATATTGATATATGCGGAACACGTGGGGATCATGGGGCCCACTCCCATATGGGCAAGTGCATACGTGACATATGCGGGTTTTAAGTAGTAAAGTACTCCCATGAATTCTGTAAAAGGAGTGATAAAAACCGAGAGAGCGAGAGAGAGAAACAGAGAGAGAGAGAGAAAGACATTAAAAGAGACAAGAGACTGTCATTGTCAATTGTCAATGCCGGTAACGTGGAGGAACTGACAGCGATTAGGAGTTCCTGTTTTATTTTCTTCCTAAAAGGGGCCAGTATTTAATCATATACATACATATATACCTCAACACCTTTCCATTTGTCTATGGATAGTATGAACACATTTTTAGTGCATGTTTAATAGTTTTAACCCGTTTCCATTTGATTGTGGGTGGCGGTTTTTTTTTTTTTGTATAGGTGCACATACATGCATAAGTATTATGAAGGAGGCTCCGTGAAGTATTTTCGTCCGTATAAGTTCATAATGATATTATCACCCATGACGTAAGAATCCTTTTTCCTCTTGTTTGCTAATGTGACTCTTCCCTCTCTTCAATTAATGAGCTTCTTTGTCAAGTACTGGAAATTACGTAGGTTGTATGGATTTATGCCTGGAGGCAAATACCCAATGCTCCATTGTACTATATTCCAGGATAGTAAGTCCAATGTCTGTTGGATAGTTAGTACGATCTTTCTCCTCAACTTATCTGTCTACCTCTGGGCGAGCAACTCTTCCAAATGTCCAACAATGGGTAGTATACGTAACCATGAATTCTGACCATATTACAACAATTATGGAGACTTCCTATTGTTTGGTGTGTTTTATAAGAGTATTTAATTTGTATGTGGAGCTCTCGAATTATAAACACGTAATTATGTTTGTTACGAAGATTATTATTTTTTCATTGTTAACCCGTTCACCTTTGTCAATGAGAAATTCGTGCGTACGAAGATACCCTGGAATCTCTATAATATCTGTAATTTGTATGTAAATATTTCGCTCAATTCAACATTTCCTTCCCGTTGCCGGCATCGCGGCTTTTAGGAAGGGGCACAATAGGACCTTCGAAATCGTTTTTATTATTACAGACCTTTACATTATGCCTATGGGATATGGGATGGATCATGTTTGTATTTACTATATACACTAATCCCCACTGATTGCGAGTGTGTATAATTAGCGAAAAGTCGATTTTGTTTTTATATACCAGAATTTACTGCCCCAGCAGCCAATTGTGTAGTTTGGGGGAATTATATGCAGATACACTTATATATGCCTATACCAAAGTATCTTCATAGGCTTTAAACGCGTGCTGGGAACTGACTGATGTCATTTGTTTGTCAAGATTTTTTTTTTAGTTGTTATTCTCGACACAGAACTTTTTGTACACGACACGGGTGGCTGTTTGTTTGGGGCAGGAGATCAATACTACTACTTTGATTTTTTTGTCACTTGTGAATACATATGTACATATACATGAGTGTGTGTATGGATCCTCTAATGTACGCATTACAGAGACTTGTCAATGGTGATAATTCTTGTTGACGCTCAAATGTCCTCCTGTGCGAGTTCTGTAATGAAGGGAACTTGGCAAATCATACGCATTCTCAATCTTGCTTAACGTTAATGACTTTTAACATCGGACAAGACAAAAAAATGTGAAAATTTATAGAAAAAAAATTCTGTTTTATATTGAATTCCCTGTTTGTGTATTTGTTTAAAAGATTTTTTTTTCCTCTCGAAAAGAATCTTGGGGGTTGTGCTTTAGTGTGGAAACTTGTCTGGCTATTCTTTTTCTATCTCTCTTATTCTTTGGCAAGGGATCACTGTCTTCTTTTTTACACAAGAGAGCCTCTGCACTACACCAGAGAGAGTATGTACCAAAAAAAAAGTTGGTCACTGACTGCTCCTTAGCTATATAATTTAATTTTTTCTCTTTGCCTCAAAGACTTTTGAAGGCAAAGGGATATTGTTATTGCTCAAGCCGAAAACAATTCTCACTTTATGTATGCATTAAATGATTATCATTTTTTTTTAAATTTTGCATATATATAACATTACATACCTCCACCTGCACCTCATTTGACCTGGTGACATTAATCCTTGACTTTAGGACGAATGCATATGAGTTTTTTTGGTGGAAAAGAAAGGTTTTACCAAATCTTTTAATGCAAAAAAAAACTAATAATAAAAATATTGTCTTATCTTTTTTCCTCCTCTCTTTATATCTCTCTTTACAAATCCTGGGAGTGGATTTGACTTGTACAAACATGTACAAAAATACTCGAGGACCAAAAAATTTTTTATAGCACATTTTCCTTATATAATATGATAATTCCAGGCAAAATGGTTTTGGTAAGGTTAGTGTCTTACATATGTAAAAAAAAAAAAAAAGGTCAGTATTGCTCAAACAATTTCTCCCCAACTTGAAAGAGTTCGGCATAAAAATGTAATTCATTTTTATATTGACAATGGATAATAAAATAACTTGTATTTCATATAATCCACAATTTTCCTCCTTGCTTTGCTCGTGTCCATTGAACGTATAGAAGTCATCACTGCAACAATTACATTGTCCAGCCCCATCCTCATAGTCATACTTATTCACAAACATACTCAAAAACAGAAAATTAAGTGCCTTTTTTTAGTGCATTTTTTTTGAACTTGTTTTCAAGTTCATCTGTTTCGTGAATAATGTAAGTGATCTTGTACTTACAGGTATTGTGTAGATGAACGTGTAGTTTTGCCCCTTTGGACACACCATCCAAGAGCATTCGTATAATCATGGACTATTTTGTACGTGCACCCCATGCGTATTACCTCACTTAATAGGTTTATTGAGCAAGGAAGGTAAAAAGAACGTTTGTGTAGAAAAATTGGAAGACAAAAAAATTTAGTTGGCTCATAACTATATGTATTAGTATATATTCGGATGTATCCTCCTTGTCATGTACACATTTACTACACTTTTCGCAATTCAAAGCCTTGCTGAGTATGCTCGACGTGTATTAGATTTGCTTTTATTGGATTGTGCTTTAAGGGAGAAGTCAAGTGGTGAAAAATCGCTAATAATAATACAATGTTAGAGGAATCCTGTGTAGTTTCCAATTTTTCCTCCAACGCCCATACAAGTTTGTTGGAGGCTAGTTATTTGTAAATACTCATCTCTTTCCTTCTCCTTCTCTCTCTCTCTCTCTCTCCCCTCTCACCTTCTACATGATGATTAAATAGTTGAACTTTGGACCATTATGGCTCTATCTTGTTGTGTATAGACGTTTAACTTTGCATTTGCCACAAAGGTAAACAACATCACTGATTTTACTACAATGTGGAAAAAAAGTGGCATTTGATACAATGCTATCCGTATAAATGTATACGTATGCATGTACCAAGAGTTTTTTGTACTCACCCCCATACAACCTTCTCTCCATTCTATTTACCCTTCAAATGATAAGGACAAGTTTCTCGGGAATCCGCAAAAGACAAACAACAATAATGATTTTGAACTAAAAACACACAATAAAAGTATAAATATCATTGAATTAAAGCTATTTTTAACGTCGTTGAGATTCACGGAATTTTTATACTTACAATTGCGGTTTGTTGACAAGTTAATTTTTGTTTTTGGTGTATGTATTTTATTTGGGAAAAAAGATTATTATTTTAACCTACACAGATGCAAATCCTTCCTCACAGAAGAATTCACATTAAAGACGTCTGTCAGATAAATATTTAAAAAAAAAAGAAGCCCTTTTGATCTTCATAAAAATATTGTGTGAGACTCTCACGATCAATCCGATACATTTTTACGTCAAGTTCCCATCTAATGAGTATGTACGGTGTGTACTTGTATGTAATACTTCCTCGTAAAAAGTTTTCCTTGATATGATAGGAAGATAGCCAGTTATTACTGTCTTTTGATACGTGTAATAATTTTTCGATGGAAGATACTCACAGAGGGAATTTTTGGATGTTGTAATATAATAACCTCCAGTATGTACACTCACAAATTAAGAAGACCTTCCTTTCCTTGTGATTATTGCAACTGGTATTTCTTCGACCCCACTCAAAATTATCTTTGTGTAAGATGCCTTTCCTATGCCGTGTATACAACGTAGTAGTACGTAATGGTAATATTTGTAAAGTATCTCTAAAATACTTTTGTACAAGACTATCCTATCAATACTTCAGATTTCCGACCAAGTACATTCTTACATATGTATACTTATCCCTACAAAAAAAGTGTTGAAGTGCCTCTGAAGCTGAAATGTAATGTGTAATGCTCAACTTAATGGCACTTTTGCGTTTCAAAAATGTCTAATTTATAGTTGGAATCCTTTGGGAATAAGGAAGGAATGTACTTGGTCAAAATCTTTGATATTAAAGCGTGTGCCTCCATCCTTTTCAAATGAGTGTCTAGTGTGATAAGCTTTTCCCCTCCATTATTACATGGATTAGGACGCTCCTAATTAATGGACTTTCCTACACACTCCAAAGAAATTCGGGAAGGTATTTGTATATGCATTGCAGTAGAACAGTTTCAAATGTAATAGGAAAGCAGTAGTAATTATATAGTACTAATTGACGCTCTAATTGCAACAGAGTATAAAATGTTACTTGGGTTTTGCCTCCAATTGCTACTACTTACAATTGCTTCACGCTATACATAGCTAGTGCAAAAGGGGGGAAAAGTATTACTTTTGCCAATACTTGCTCCCAATATAATATCCAAGTGTTGGCAAAGTCCACGTATATCCATGGATTAGGAAGTGCCCACTTGAAATCGAGTGGGTCTTCTCATAAGAAAGTAGACACTTAAGTTCATCGTTACACTATCCAGAAGTGTACTCGGCCGTTCTTCAATTTTAAGTAATTTAATTTCCAAAGGCGATATATTTGCACACTGTGCTATTTGCACTACTCCAGTACTTTACATTTGAAATGCAGCGAACAAAAAATTTTGTGCATTGTACATTCTTGAAAGAACGCATTATGAAGATGAGAGGTAATTTTTCCCCTGTATTTTTTTTTTTTACCAAACTCGTCATATGAGACTTTAAAATGACCTTGGGAATGATAAAAATACATTTTGGGATGTACAAACAAACACAAATCTTTTGGTACTAAATTTTTATCGGCTCTGTACATACGCATGCGGCTACTAGGTTGCAGTCTTTCAAAAATAAATATTATTATGTATCTTTCTCATGAGTTTATGTGTACACAGGTAACGGGAGGGAAATGGTCCAATGTGTGTCCAAAGAATCTTGGTCAGTGTTTCTTTGACCGTGACAAAACTTTTTCTCCTTTAAGTGACAATATGAAAATATCGTAGCCATATATTCCTTCTTTTACAGACTTAATTAGCCGATGCATATGTCGCATCTGTGATTGTCGAAAAATATACGTGTGTGTGCCTGTATAATACTGAACAATTGATTCATACACGTATATCTCGAGTGCATTAAACTGCTGGATATGTATAATAAAACAAGGACGTAAAAGAGGGACACCTTCATTTGCCGACAGATTTAACCCCCATACTATTCATGCTGGAGTATATAATATATAAAGAGTTATAAGTATATAAGCATTATACATATGACAAGGTTTAGGCAAGAAGAAGTTAGTATGAGTTTGATAGCGTGTAACATTTACCTTGGCTCGTCGCTCGCTTTCAATGTTATCACATGCTATCATTATTATCACCTTCAGCTACCTTGAAAGTTGTATATATTGTTTGTCTACGCTCTCTCTGTTTTTCCTTTTAACAGGACTCATAATGTATAATAATAACAAGTCCAACTCATTCTTGCTTGCACTTGCGTATCTCAGCTACTTGTTTGCCTCTATTTCTCTTTTTATCTCTCTCTGTCCCTCTCCACAACCTATATATCATATTATTTCCTATCATTAGCAAACATTGTCAATGCTTCATATAATCCCTTCTTATTATTCAAATGTGTACAGGTCTCGCTTCAATTCACACTCTCTGCACCATGGGTTTTTATGACACTCGATCAAGTCAAAGTTTTCGTGCTTAATGGATCATATGAAATATACAAAATGTAATAATTGGCAACCTACAGAATGGAGAGAGAGAGAGAGTGGGAAGAACAAAGTAATTGGAGCGAGTACGTGCGAGAGATGAACAAAGGGAAGACATTTTCACGGAGAAACAAGGAAAAGACGAGACAGAGAGGTGGAGAAAGAGACAAAGCCAACTAAGGTGGAATTCTTTTGGGGGCAGATGGAAGGCTAAATAGAGGAGACCAGGGGATAATGTGATCTGGAGAGGAGTAGAGGGAAGGAAACAGAGAGAGATTTAGAGAGAGAGAGAGAGAGAGAGATTTAGAGAGAGAGAGAAATTGAATGCGATAGAGAGAGTGAAGAAGAAGCCTACAGAGAGAGAGAGAGAGAGGCAGAGAGAGAGACAAAAAGGGAAGAAAAAACTTAGAGCGACAAAAGAAAGCAGAAAGCAAAGTGGAAAAGGAGAGAGAATAAGAAATGGAGACGGCGATAGAGAAAAATGGAGAGTGAAATATGGATAAAGGCAGAAAGAGAGAGAAATATAAAAAGCCGAGAAAGAGGGAGAGAGAAATGTGGAGAAAGAGAGAGAGCGAGAAATAAAAATGGAGAGAGAAATATGGACAAAGAGAGAGAGAGAAATATGGAGAAAGAGAGAAATATGGAGAAAGAGAGAAATATGGAGAGAGAGAGAAATATGGAGAAACAGAGAAATATGGAGAAAGAGAAAAATATGGAGAGAGAGAGAAATATGGAGAAACAGAGAAATATGGAGAGAGAGAGAGAAATATGGACAAAGAGAGAGAGAGAAATATGGAGAAACAGAGAAATATGGAGAGAGAGAGAGAAATATGGACAAAGAGAGAGAGAGAAAT